>WNGS01001312.1:57870927-57883415 GCA_020271785.1 Procambarus virginalis | reverse complement strand
TGGTGGGCGGCGTGACATGAATGGGTTAAGAGCAGGTTAGGAAAGCGTTCATTGAGGTTAGTTTAGGCGGGGGTGACGGTGGGCGTTGAGGTGGGCGGCCGAGGTTTTGGGGCGGCGGTTGGGGGGAGGGAGAGTGGGTGGGGTGGGGGGTTTGGGGCGGCTTGGGTTGCTTGGCCGCCCACCCGGGAGCTGTGCTTGCATGTACCTCCTCCTGCAAGACGTCTGTGATTGCGCTAAGGCGAGCCTACTTGGCCACGCCACACGCCACACCGTCCACACTGCACGCCCACGCCCACGTCACACGTCCACACTCACGCCCACGTCACACGTCCACACGCACGCCCACGCCCACGTCACACGTCCACACGCACGCCCACGCCCACGTCACACGTTCACACGCACGCCCACGCCCACGTCACACGTCCTCACGCACGCCCACGCTCACGTCACACGTCACACGCACGCCCACGTCACACGTCCACACGCACGCCCACGTCACACGTCCACACGCACGCCACGCCCACGTCACACGTCCACACGCACGCCACGCTACACTCTAACAATATACACTCAGGACATGCCAACCTCCACGCCCATGCACACAACAACAGGGCAGTCACTCATCCTGTGAGTGGACACACCACCATAGTGACAGTATTGGGCAGCGTCACTCATCCTCTGAGTGAACACGTCACCATAGTGACAGTATTGGGCAGCGTCACTCATCCTGTGGGTGAACACACCGCCATAGTGATAGTATTGGACCAGCGTCACTCATCCTGTGGGTGAACACATCACCATAGTGACAGTATTGGGCAGCTTCACTCATCCTGTGAGTGGAACATACCGCCATAGTGACAGTATTGGGCAGCGTCACTCATCTCGTGAGTGAACACACCGCCATAGTGACAGTATTGGGACGCGTCACTCATCCTGTGAGTGAACACACCGCCATAGTGACAGTATTGGGACGCGTCACTCATCCTGTGAGTGAACACACCGCCATAGTGACAGTATTGGGCAGCGTCACTCATCCTGTGGGTGAACACACCACCATAGTGACAGTATTGGGCAGCGACACTCATCCTGTGGGTGAATACACACCATAGTGACAGTATTGGGCAGCGCTACTCATCCTATGAGTGATCACAACGCCATAGTGACAGTATTGGGCAGCGCCACTAATCCTGTGAGTGGAGACCACCATAGTGACAGTATTAGGCAGCGCCACTCATCCTGTGAGTGGACACACCGCCATAGTGACAGTATTGGGCAGTGTCACTCATCCCGTAAGTGAACACACCACCATAGTGACAGTAATGGCCAGCACCACTCATCCTGTGAGTAAACACACTGCCATAGTGACAGTATTGGGCAGCGCCACTCATTCTGTGAGTGGAACACCGCCATAGTGACAGTATTGGGCAGCGCCACTCATTCTGTGAGTGGATACACCGCCATAGTGACAGTATTGGGCAGCGCCACTCATCCTGTAAGTGAACACACTGCCATAGTGACAGTATTGGGCAGCGCCACTCATCCTGTGTGTGAACACACCGCCATAGTGACAGTATTGGGCAGCGCCACTCATTCTGTGAGTGGATACACCGCCAAAGTGACAGTATTGGGCAGCGCCACTCATTCTGTGAGTG
The DNA here is from genome assembly GCA_020271785.1 of Procambarus virginalis. Lineage (NCBI taxonomy): Eukaryota > Metazoa > Arthropoda > Malacostraca > Decapoda > Cambaridae > Procambarus > Procambarus virginalis. The sequence continues at coordinate 57,881,763 of WNGS01001312.1, read as the reverse complement.
GATACACCGCCATAGTGACAGTATTGGGCAGCGCCACTCATCCTGTGAGTGAACACACTGCCATAGTGACAGTATTGGGCAGCGCCACTCATCCTGTGAGTGAACACACCGCCATAGTGACAGTATTGGGCAGCGCCACTCATCCTGTGAGTGACACATCACCATAGTGACAGTATTGGGCAGCGTCACTCATCCTGTGAGTGAACACATCACATAGTGACAGTATTGGGCAGCGCCACTCATTCTGTGAGTGGACACACCGCCATAGTGACAATATTGGGCAACGTCACTCATCCTGTGAGTGAACACACAGCCATAGTTACAGTATTGAGCAGCGTCACTCATCTGTGAGAGAACACATCCCCCTAGTTACAGTATTGGGCAGCGTCACTCAACCTGTGCGTGGACACACCGCCATAGTTACAGTATTGGGCAGCGTCACTCATCCTGTGAGTGGACACACCGCATAGTTACAGAATTGGGCAGCGCCACTCATCCTGTGAGTGAACACACCGCAATAGTTGACAAATTGGGCAGCGCCACTCATCCTGTGAGTGAACACACCGCCATAGTGACAGTATTGGGCAGCGTCACTCATCCTGTAAGTGAACACACCGCAATAGTTGCAAAATTGGGGCAGCGCCACTCATCCTGTGAGTGAACACACCGCCGTAGTGAGAGTATTGGGCAGCGACACTCATCCTGTGGGTGAATACACCACCATAGTAACAGTATTGGGCAGCGTCACTCATCCTATGAGTGATCACAACGCCATAGTGACAGTATTGGGCAGCGCCACTCATCCTGTGAGTGGACACCACCATAGTGACAGTATTAGGCAGCGCCACTCATCCTATGAGTGGACACACCGCCATAGTGACAGTATTGGGCAGTGTCACTCATCCTGTAAGTGAACACACCACCATAGTGACAGTATTGGGCAGCGCCACTCATCCTGTGAGTGGACACACCGCCATAGTGACAGTATTGGGCAGCGCCACTCATCCTGTGAGTGGACACACCGCCATAGTGACAGTATTGGGCAGCGCCACTCATCCTGTGAGTGAACACATCACCATAGTGACAGTATTGGGCAGCGCCACTCATCCTGTGAGTGGACACACCGCCATAGTGACAGTATTGGGCGGCGCCACTCATCCTGTGAGTGGACACACCGCCATAGTGACAGTATTGGGTGGCGCCACTCATCCTGTGAGTGAACTCATCACCCTAGTGACAGTATTGGGCAGCGCCTCTCATCCTGTAAGTGAACACACCAATATAGTGACAATATTGGGCAACGTCACTCATCCTGTGAGTGAACACACCGCCATAGTTACAGTATTGAGCAGCGTCACTCATCCTGTGAGAGAACACATCCCCCTAGTTGCAGTATTGGGCAGCGTCACTCATTCTGTGAGTGGACACACCGCCATAGTTACAGTATGGGCAGCGTCACTCATCCTGTGAGTGGACACATCGCAATAGTTACAGAATTGGGCAGCGCCACTCATCCTGTGAGTGAACACACCGTCATAGTGACAGTATTGGGCAGCGTCACTCATCCTGTGCGTGGACACACCGCCATAGTTACAGTATTGGGCAGCGTCACTCATCCTGTGAGTGGACACACCGCCATAGTTACAGAATTGAGCAGCGCCACTCATCCTGTGAGTGAACACACCGTCATAGTGACAGTATTGGGCAGCGTCACTCATCTTGTAAGTGAACACACCGCAATAGTTACAGAATTGGGGCAGCGCCACTCATCCTGTGAGTGAACATACCGCCATAGTGAGAGTATTGGGCAGCGTCACTCATCCTGTGAGTGGAGACCACCATAGTGACAGTATTGGGCAGGTCACTCATCCTGTGAGTGAACACACCTCCATAGTGACAGTATTGGGCAGCGTCACTCATCCTGTGAGTGGACACACCGCCATAGCAGCATGTACATCACTCCCAATAGGAAGAAAATCGGCTGGGTTGTTCATCCTGTCACTTGTACCCAGACACAGCTGGTGTAGAGATGTTACGGGGCACAGCTCCGTAACGTCAGATGTTGACAGTACCCATCAGTGTAGACAAACCAGTGGTGGAGTGGTCAACACTGATTCATACCCACACCACATGATTCATACCCACACCACACTGATTCATAACCCACACCACTGATTCATACCCACACACCACTGATTCATACACACACCACTGATTCATACCCACACACCACTGATTCATACCCACACCACACTGATTCATACCCACACCACACTGATTCATACCCACACCACTCTGATTCATACCCACACCACACTGATTCATACCCACACCACTAACTCATACTCCCACCACATTGACTTATATAAACATAAAAAAATAACTCATACCCACACCATACTGACCCATATCTCCCCACCCAAACTCACTATCTACCTCCCAACATTTAATCTGCGCATTATCTATAACCTCACCCACACGATACCCGTACTCCGACGACATATCTGGACTACACCCACGCGATATCCAGATAACACCCACAGGATATCCGGATAACACCCACAATACAGGCGCCTAACAGGCCCAAATGTGAAAGCAGGAATCATGAGGTAAGCAAGCACTTACCCACAGCTGTAGCGGCTCTGACTCACTGTGGTGGGGGTGGTGGGGGTGGTCAGGGGGTTCTGGATGGGGGGGATGATTGGATGGATGGTGGAGGGTGAGAGGGGTTGATGATGGGGGTGGAGGGGTGAGGGGAAGGAGGTGATGGTGGAGAGAGAGAGTGTATGATAGTGAATTCTGGAGGTTGTGGTGCGCCATTGTGTCGGACTGGAGGGGGGGTCACCGCCCCCTCCCCCTCACCATGAGGGGTCAGAGAGTATCTTCCCCAGGTGACCGTTAGCTGAGGAGGGGGGGGGGGGGGGGAGGGGGTCGTCGCGCCCCATTCCTGAGCCCCCCTCCACGGCAGCCCCTATGGCCTCCTATTGGTGGATTTAAACAGGCAAAGGGCGACGCCACATCTTGTTACAACCGTTCTACAACGTCCGTTAGTGATCCAGTGAAGCATTTTACCCCTAATTAACCCCCCCCCCCAACAACCCCTCTCCTTATTACCGCCCCAACCCCTCTCACACCCATTATGTAACCCAATTGAATCACCCATTCTATATTCAAACTAGGCTAACTAATTCAGCCCCGAGCCAATTATTAATGATGCCAGCAACACTGCCTGTAGAACCCCTAGGTACACTAAATTAGCTCTCGGTACACTCTTAAAACTAGCTCTCGGTACACTAACTCTTAAACTAGCTCTAGGTACACTAACTCTTAAACTAGCTCTAGGTACACTAGTTCTAGATAAACTAGCTGATGCATGCCTAGCCTTGCCACTACTAATCTATAATTTGATCAGGGTACAACTAGTCACGACTCCCTTCGTTCTATTTCTAATAGCCTATCCCAAGTCCCACAAGAACGATTTCTGAGTATTAGCCACAGCCTTACTAGATCTTGTTCTGATAGCCTTGGAACTAGCCTACATCCTGTAGGCCGATTCAAAATTCCATTGACTTCACCGGGTAGTGTGGAACTAGCGACTCTACCAGGTAGCCTGTTACTAGCCGTGTAGTCCCTCTAACTCTGCTCTCGCTAACCCTAGCTGTAGTTTTTCTCCAAAGAAACACTAGTGAAACAATCAATGGTCAATAATACCATAGCTATTAGCACTCGTCAATAGGTCTAAAACTACTGCTATTGGCCAATAAGCTCCAGAATTACTAGCATTAGGCAATAAAACTGAACAACTATAACTGGTTCAACTAGGCCTTGTTCAGTTAACTCTGAACTACCCCTTTGTTCAATTAGCTTTTGTTTAACTAAATCTGGTTCAATTAGGATTTGTTCAACGAGCCATGGTTCAACGAGTCATGGTTCAACCAGTCATGGTTCAACGAGCCATGGTTCAACGAGCCATGGTTCAACGAGTCATGGTTCAACGAGTCATGGTTCAACGAGCCATGGTTCAACGAGTCATGGTTCAACGAGTCATGGTTCAATTAACCTTGGGTCCACTAACACTTGTTTAACTAGCTTTGGTCTGTGGTGATAGTTTGTGTTGAGGAATATAGTCGACGGCACTGCTAGTTTTGATGGCACCATGGTTCAACCATCCCTTGTGTTACTAATCCTGGAATCACCACGAAACAATGGATTAATTATGTTTGGAACACGTTCAAAAGTTGTTTACAAACTTTGTAAATATATTTGTATATTTCTGCCAGCAGTTATTCTACCCTCAAGGCAACACACCTCCACACACAACACCCCAGGTGCCCTCCAGACAACACACCACCACACACAACACTCCAGGTACCTTCCAGACAACACACCTCCACACACAACACTCCAGGTACCTTCCAGACAACACACCTCCACACACAACACCCCAGGTACCTTCCAGACAACACACCACCACACACAACACACACACCACACACAACACCCCAGATACCCTCCAGACAACACACCACCACACACAACACCCCAGGTTCCCTCCAGACAACACACCACCACACACAACACCCCAGGTACCCTCCAGGCAACACACCAACACACACAACACCCCAGATACCCTCCAGGCAACACACCATCACACACAACACCCCAAGTACCCTCCAGACAACACACCACCACACAACACCCCAGATATCCTCCAGGCAACACACCACCACACACAACACCCCAGGTACCCTCCAGACAACACACCACCACACACAACACCCCAGGTTCCCTCCAGACAACACACAACCACACAACACCCCAGATATCCTCCAGGCAACACACCATCACACACAACACCCCAGGTACCCTCCAGACAACACACCACCACACAACACCCCAGATATCCTCCAGACAACACACCACCACACACAACACCCCAGGTACCCTCCAGGCAACACAACACCACACAACACCCCAGATATCCTCCAGACAACACACCACCACACACAACACCCCAGATATCCTCCAGGCAACACACCATCACACACAACACCCCAGGTTCCCTCCAGACATCACACCACCACACAACACCCCAGATATCCTCCAGGCAACACACCATCACACACAACACCCCAGGTTCCCTCCAGACAACACACCACCACACAACACCCCAGATATCCTCCAGGCAACACACCACCACACAACACCCCAGGTACCCTTCAGACAACACACCACCACACAACACCCCAGATACCCTCCAGACAACACACCACCACACAACACCCCAGATACCCTCCAGACAACACACCACCACACAACACCCCAGGTACCCCTCCAGACAACACACCACCACACACAACACCCCAGGTACCCTCCAGACAACACACCACCACACAACACCCCAGATATCCTCCAGACAACACACCACCACACAACACCCCAGATACCCTCCAGACAACACCACCACACAACACCCCAGGTACCCCTCCAGACAACACACCACACACACAACACCCCAGGTACCCTCCAGACAACACACCACACACAACACCCCAGATACCCTCCAGACAACACACCACTACACAACACCCCAGATACCCTCCAGACAACACACCACCACACACAACACCCCAGGTACCCCTCCAGACAACACACCACCACACACAACACCCCAGGTACCCTCCAGACAAGACACCACCACACAACACCCCAGATACCCTCCAGACAACACACCACCACACAACACCCCAGATACCCTCCAGACAACACACCACCACACAACACCCCAGATACCCTCCAGACAACACACCACCACACAACACCCCAGATACCCTCCAGACAACACACCACCACACACAACACCCCAGGTACCCCTCCAGACAAGACCCCCGTGCTACAAATAACACGGTCAGTTCACTCAGGCAACAGCCATTCCCGGAAGTACTGAGAAAAGGTTATATACCTGGCTCGAAGTACCATAATTAGCCAGAATTACGGGCCTCGACCCACCTATTACCTACTGTGATTTCTCCACCAATGGGGCGCGTCCCACGATCATTCCCATCTGAGTGCTGACGCCTCAAATATATCCTTCCAAGTGCTTTATAGATTTCCTCTCATCAACCGATTTTCTCTTTCGTCTTGTCCATGAATTATCGGTTTGTTTGTTCAGCTCCCGTGTAATTAATTCTCTCCTCTGTGCAAATGTTCGGACTCGTCGGTCAAACGAGGGTCTTGCTCCTTGCAGGAGCGCGTTCGATCCCCGAGGGTGCTAGTTGTGGGGTACCGTACCTTCATTACGCTTTCATATCCCAGCTCATTTTATCGTGTCCCTACTTTATAGTCCTCATATCCTTCTCATATCCCAGACATCTAGTGTGTTGCTAGCTTGCAACACACGCAACACACCTGCATGGGTCTGTGTGCAACACAGTCGGAGAAGGAGGGGGAGAAAGAGGAGAAGGAAGAGGATCACCACTACAGTAAGATCACTACTACAGTAAGATCACTACTACAGTAAGATCACTACTACAGTAAGATCACTACTACTGTAAGATCACTACTACAGTAAGATCACAACTACTATAAGATCACTACTACAGTAAGATCACTACTACAGTAAGATCACTACTACAGTAAGATCACTACTACTCTAAGATCACTACTACAGTAAGATCACTACTACAGTAAGATCACTACTACAGTAAGATCACTACTACAGTAAGATCACTACTTACTGTTCTCTTGATGTTAATATTTTAACTAGTTTCCAGCTAATTGCGAATCTGCATTTTTCCCTGAATTCTTGTCTGTAACTGTCTGTGTTCCTGTCTCTTTGTGTCTGTAACTGAGTCTGTATCACTGTCTCTTTGTGCCTGTAACTGTGTCTGTATCACTGTCTCTTTGTGCCTGTAACTGTGTCTGTATCACTGTCTCTTTGTGCCTGTAACTGTGTCTGTATCACTGTCTCTTTGTGTCTGTAACTGTGTCTGTATCACTGTCTCTTTGTGTCTGTAACTGTCTGTATCACTGTCTCTTTGTGTCTGTAACTGTGTCTGTATTCCTGTCTCTTTGTGTCTGTATCACTGTCTCTTTGTGTCTGTAACTGTGTCTGTATCACTGTCTCTTTGTGTCTGTAACTGTGTCTGTATCACTGTCTCTTTGTGTCTGTAACTGTCTGTATCACTGTCTCTTTGTGTCTGTAACTGTGTCTGTATCACTGTCTCTTTGTGTCTGTAACTGTCTGTATCACTGTCTCTTTGTGCCTGTAACTGTGTCTGTATCACTGTCTCTTTGTGTCTGTAACTGTCTGTATCACTGTCTCTTTGTGCCTGTAACTGTGTCTGTATCCCTGTCTCTTTGTGTCTGTATCACTGTCTCTTTGTGTCTGTAACTGTGTCTGTATCACTGTCTCTTTGTGTATGTATCCCGTCTCTTTGTGCCTGTAACTGTGTCTGTATCACTGTCTCTTTGTGCCTGTAACTGTGTCTGTATCACTGTCTCTTTGTGTCTGTAACTGTGCCTGTAACTGTGTCTGTATCACTGTCTCTTTGTGTCTGTATCGCTGTATCTTTGTGTCTGTAACTGTATCTGTATCACTGTCTCTTTGTGTCTGTAACTGTGTCTGTATCACTGTCTCTTTGTGCCTGTAACTGTGTCTGTATCACTGTCTCTTTGTGCCTGTAACTGTGTCTGTATCCCTGTCTCTTTGTGTCTGTATCACTGTCTTTGTGTCTGTAACTGTCTGTATCACTGTCTCTTTGTGTCTGTATCACTGTCTCTTTGTCTGTAACTGTCTGTATCACTGTCTCTTTGTGCCTGTAACTGTGTCTGTATCCCTGTCTCTTTGTGTCTGTATCACTGTCTCTTTGTGTCTGTAACTGTGTCTGTATCACTGTCTCTTTGTGTCTGTAACTGTGTCTGTATCACTGTCTCTTTGTGTCTGTAACTGTGTCTGTATCCCTGTCTCTTTGTGTCTGTAACTGTGTCTGTATCCCTGTCTCTTTGTGTCTGTATCACTGTCTCTTTATGTCTGTAACTGTGTCTGTATCACTGTCTCTTTGTGCCTGTAACTGTGTCTGTATCCCTGTCTCTTTGTGTCTGTATCACTGTCTCTTTGTGTCTGTAACTGTCTGTATCACTGTCTCTTTGTGCCTGTAACTGTGTCTGTATCACTGTCTCTTTGTGTCTGTAACTGTGTCTGTATCACTGTCTCTTTGCGTCTGTAACTGTGTCTGTATCACTGTCTCTTTGTGCCTGTAACTGTGTCTGTATCACTGTCTCTTTGTGCCTGTAACTGTGTCTGTATCACTGTCTCTTTGTGACTGTAACTGTCTGTATCACTGTCTCTTTGTGCCTGTAACTGTGTCTGTATCAGTCTCTTTGTGCCTGTAACTGTGTCTGTATCACTGTCTCTTTGTGCCTGTATCCCGTCTCTTTGTGCCTGTGACTGTGTCTGTATCACTGTCTCTTTGTGTCTGTAACTGTCTGTATCACTGTCTCTTTGTGCCTGTAACTGTGTCTGTATCACTGTCTTTGTGTCTGTAACTGTGTCTGTATCACTGTCTCTTTGTGCCTGTATCCCGTCTCTTTGTGCCTGTAACTGTGTCTGTATCACTGTCTTTGTGTCTGTAACTGTCTATTTGTTACTGTGTTTGCCTGTAACGGTACATGAACCCAAACGAGTTGTTTAACTCCCTGGTATGCATTAACTGTTAGATGAACACTGACATGAGGTGAAAGGAAATACTGCCCAAACGCTTCTGTTCTACCAGAGGCAATGGACCCGGGAGCGTCCGGGTGAGTTACGACTTCACTGATCACGAGAACACGTTAAACCAAGAGTAAATATGTCATGGTCGCCTGTAGAGTTATCATGGTCGCCTGTAAGGTTATCATGGTCGCCTGTAAGGTTATCATGGTCGCCTGTAAGGTTATCATAGTCGCCTGTAAGGTAATCATAGTCGCCTGTAAGGTTATCATAGTCGCCTGTAAGGTAATCATAGTAGCCTGTAAGGTAATCATAGTCGCCTGTAAGGTTATCATGGTCGCCTGTAAGGTAATCATAGTCGCCTGTAAGGTTATCATAGTCGCCTGTAAGGTAATCATAGTCGCCTGTAAGGTTATCATAGCCGCCTGTAAGGTTATCATAGTCGCCTGTAAGGTTATCATAGTCGCCTGTAAGGTTATCATAGTCGCCTGTAAGGTTATCATAGTCACCTGTAAGGTTATCATAGTCACCTGTAAGGTTATCATAGTCACCTGTAAGGTTATCATAGTCGCCTGTAAGGTTATCATAGCCGCCTGTAAGGTTATCATAGTCGCCTGTAAGGTTATCATAGTAGCCTGTAAGGTTATCATAGTCGCCTGTAAGGTTATCATAGTCGCCTGTAAGGTAATCATAGCCGCCTGTAAGGTTATCATAGTCGCCTGTAAGGTTATCATAGTCGCCTGTAAGGTTATCATAGTCGCCTGTAAGGTTATCATAGTCACCTGTAAGGTTATCATAGTCACCTGTAAGGTTATCATAGTCACCTGTAAGGTTATCATAGTCACCTGTAAGGTAATCATAGCCGCCTGTAAGGTTATCATAGTCGCCTGTAAGGTTATCATAGTCACCTGTAAGGTTATCATAGTCACCTGTAAGGTTATCATGGTCGCCTGTAAGGTTATCATGGTCGCCTGTTAGGTTATCATGGTCGCCTGTAAGGTTATCATAGTCGCCTGTAAGGTTATCATAGTCACCTGTAAGGTTATCATAGTCACCTGTAAGGTTATCATAGTCACCTGTAAGGTTATCATAGTCACCTGTAAGGTTATCATAGTCGCCTGTAAGGTTATCATAGTCACCTGTAAGGTATCATAGTCGCCTGTAAGGCTATCACATTCAAGTTATCATATATATAGACAATGATGATATCAAAGATGGCGTCCAGCCACTACAAGACAAGTGAGGTTATACTCACCACTCGTGACGTGGGAGCTGGCTGCCTGTCCCCGCCCATGGCACAATAGGGGGGAGAGGAGCTGGGGTCACACCAGGGGTCAGACGGGGTCACACCAGGGTCAGACGGGGTCACTGACCCCTCCCAACAGGTCGTCCCGGCCGACAATGGCTTCCCGCGCCAAGCGCCGCAAAGTCTTCTTTCTCCATTATTTCCACCTTTTCGGGCCACACCGCTGCATATTCTAGCTTTGGTCTAATAAAAGTCGTGAACAATTTCTTTAGTATTTCTCCATCCATGTACTTAAAAGCAATTCAGAGGTTAGAAAGTGTAGCATAGGCTCCTCGTACAATGTTCTTAATGTGGTCTTCAGGTGACAGTTTTCTATCTAGAACCACCCCTAGATCCCTTTCTTTGTCAGAATTCTTTAAAGATTTCTTACATAATTTATAGGTTGTGTGGGTTTATGTTCTCCAATTCCACATTCCATAACATGGCATTTATTCACATTAAATTCCATTTGCCAAGTGTTGCTCCATATACTTACTTATTTTATCCAGGTCTTCTTGAAGGGCATGACAATCATCTAGGATTCTTATCTTCCCTATTATCTTAGCATCATCAGCAAACATGTTCATGTAATTCTGTATTCCCACTGGTAGATCTTTTATGTAGACAATGAGCATTACCGGTGCAAAACTGAACCCTGTGGTACGCCACTCGTAACATTCCTCCAATCCGATACCTTGCCTCTGATTACGGCCCTCATTTTTCTGTTAGTTAGGAAATTTTTCAGCCATGTTAGTAGCTTACTAGTTACTCCTCCAATATGTTCCAGTTTCCAGAACAACCTCTTATGGGAAACTCTGTCGAAAGCCTTTTTAGGTCCAGA
>WNGS01001312.1:57828157-57843960 GCA_020271785.1 Procambarus virginalis | reverse complement strand
ATTATTTATATGATAATAGTTGAAAAATATTATACAATATACATGTATTAGTAACTTTTTGAATATACATTTCCTGTTCTTATTATTTAACGCACTGAATCCTATGTTAGGCATTTAAACTATTACTGTATTATTATAATCTATTATTTATTATTATTATTATTATTTTTTTTTTTTTTTTTTTTTTTTTTTTTTTTTTTAATAATAATAACAATAAATTACAATAATATTGTCATGTTAGTAAAAATTTGCTATTTATGACAATGATTATATTTATGATATTTAAATATATGCAATCCTTGCAAAAATTAAAACATAAATAATATATAAGTGGGTAACGGAAAATATTATATTTCATGATATTTAAAATTTTGGGCAATACAGTACTTGCAAATTAAAAACATTGATAATTAAAATTAAAATTATAATATATTAAAACTAATTATACTATATAAATTATAATTAATAATAAAAAAATATGAGAGAGGGAGAGAGAGAGAGAGAGAGAGAGAGAGATAGAAAGAGAAGAGAGGAGAGAGAGAGAGAGAAGAGAGAGAGAGAGAACAGATATAATTACCATGAAGTTACACTCCCCCCCCCCCCCCTCGCCCCCAATTCCAGCCACTCCCCCATGCAGCAACTCCTGGCTGCTTTCACAATGCTGTGGCCAGTGAGTGCTTGGCGTCTGCTTCACCTACATCACTACCACTATTTTGCTTGTTTTCGTGGCTTGCTTACTTTCCTGGCTTGTGCTTCACCACCACCAGTCCTACCTTAACTGTCTTGCTTCCTTGTGTGTGTGCCTTGTGGTTCATCGAAACCATGCCGCTTGTGCTTGCTTCAGCTCACTATTCAACTGCTGCTTGCTTGCTGTTTTTCACTACCATGCCGCCTGCTTGGCGCTTCTCACCACAACCCCCTATGCTCCTTGGCTTGTGCTTCTACCCCACCACTTACCTGCTTGTTTATGCGATCCCACCACTACCACACTACCATACCACCCTAAACCCCCACCTCCCAAAACCACTAATACCATCACCCACCCACCACACCACCACTACCAATACCACCCATAAAAGTCCTCCACTATACCCACAACCACAACCACAACCACCACAACCACCATCGTGGCTAGCTGCCGTATGCTTTCCCACCGCATCCACTAAAATGATAGTACTTACAGAAACAGTTTGGTAAAACAGTAGCACTATGTGGTGATGGATCACTAGGAAATCGACTTTAGTATTATTGAATTTGGCTAAATGGAAAACTTTTTTAACGGCAACATAAATATAGAACCTAACCTAACTTATCCTAGCAGTCCTAGGCTTAATATACAATTATCTTCTTAGTTCAAATATAAGAACAGATGATTTAAGGTAACAGCCGAAGGCCTATTAGCCAATATGTGGCAGCTCCTTTATATCCACCCAAACTCATTCAAATATATATACAGTAGTCTAGCCTACGCTTGAAACTATCAAGAGATCCCACGTCTATTATATTACCCGGTAATCTGTTCCACAAATCAATATCCCTGTTACCGAACCAGTATTTACCCAACAGTAGAGAACACAACAACAGGAGAGAAGGAGAGTTGTTTTTTAACAGTCCTGAATGTCCTGCTGTTTCTACTGCTTTAGAGGGCTTGGACACACTTAACCGGGCTTGGATACACTCAGGAGGCTTGGACTCACTAGAGAGGGCTTGGAGATATTTAAGGGGCTGGGATACACTCGAGGGGGCACACTCAAAGGGCCTTGGACACACTCTTGAGGACTTGGACACACTCCAGGGGACTTGGATACTCTTCAGGGGACTTGGATACACTCCAGGGAACTTGGACATACTCCAGGAGAAGGACATACTCCACGGGACTTGGATACACTTCAGGGGACTTGGACACACTGCAGGGGACTTGGACACACTCCAGGGGACTTGGATACACTCCAGGGGACTTGGACACACTCCAGGGGACTTGGATACACTCCAGGGGACTTGGACACACTTCAGGGGACTTGGATACACTCCAGGGAACTTTGACAGACTCCAGGGACTTGGATACACTCCAGGGGACTTGGATACACTTCAGGGGACTTGGACACACTCCAGGGGACTTGGACACACTCCTGGGGACTTGGCACACTTCAGGGGACTTGGACACACTCCAGGGGACTTGGATACACTCCAGGGGACTTGGACACACTACAGGGGACTTGGACACACTCCAGGGGACTTGGACACACTACAGGGGACTTGGATACACTCCAGGGAACTTGGACACCCTCCAGGGGACTTGGACACCCTCCAGGGGACTTGGACACCCTCCAGGGGACTTAGGCACCCTCCAGAGAACTTGGATACACTCCAGGGAACTTGGACATACTCCAGGGGACTTGGACACACTCCAGGGGACTTGGACACACTCCAGGGGACTTGGACACACTCCAGGGACCTTGGTCACACTCTAGGGGACTTGGATACACTCCAGGGGACTTAGACACACTCCAGGGGACTTGGGCACACTCTAGGGGACTTGGTCACACTCCAGGGGACTTGGACACACTCCAGGGGACTTGGACACACTCCAGGGGACTTGGACACACTCCAGGGGACTTGGACACATTCTAAGGGACTTGGCCACACTTTAGGGGACTTTGATACACTCCAGGGGACTTGGACACACTCCAGGGGACTTGGTCACACGCTAGGTGACTTGGACACACTCCAGAGGACTTGGACACACTCTAGTGGACTTGGTCACACTCTAGGGGACTTGGACACATTTCAGGGGACTTTGACACACTTCAGGGGACTTGGACACACTACTTGGGACTTGGACACACTCCACGGGACTTGGACACACTCCACGGGACTTGGACACACTCCAGGGGACTTGGACACACTCCAGGGGACTTGGACACTCTCCAGGGGACTTGGACACACTCCAGGGGACCTGGACACACTCCAGGGGACTTGGACACACTCCAGGGGACCTGGACACACTCCAAGGGACATGGACACATTCCACACGTAAAAATTCTCTAAAATTCCCTTTACATTATTATGGCCTGTGGTAATGCATTTCGTCGACTTTGTCAATAATGTCTCAGCCAACAAATTAAGGAGATACAGAAGATCTATGCCTTCAACTTGCCCTTGTTGGCTGTATATCTCAGGTAATGTGTGTCCACCTCATTCGCCTCTGTCTTTGACAATGTTGACAGGTTCAACGAAACGCATCTCTTGGAGTCGGGCCTTTTCACTTTAACATTATTTTCCTTTTATTCCACCAATTCTTATATTTCCATCTTATTCCCCATACATTAAATGTATTCCAATAGTTGACCTTTACCTCAACTCGTTATTATATTTCGAGCTTATTCCTATATCTCTTTCTTTACTGCTTTTCTACACCTTTCTCACCTCCTACTCAGTCCAGGGGACTTGCACCTACACCTTTCTCAGTCTCCTACTTTATAAAATTGACTTTCTGTACCACTCTTTTCCCACTACAGGACCTGTTAATGGGCCACGACGGACCGAAACGTCCTCAGTTCTTTTATTTTAAGATCAGTGGTTTGGGTATGTAATTTTCAGCACCGTTATTGTGACTTATTATTTCCGTAGTTTTTATGTTCTCAAGACAATAATAAAATTCAAGACATATTTATAACATCCAAGACATATTTCGTCTTATTCTAAGAATCTCAAGAGACTTTTTGTTGTTAAAAAAAATGCATATATATAATAAAATTGACAATTAATATGATCTATGAATATTTATTTGTCTGATCTATGAATCTCTAATGGTGACAGGAAGCCACAATAACTTAGCTGAACATCAGACACCCAACCCACACCTGTGAAGCTAAACTGACAATGTTTGGGTCAGTCCGTAACGAAGCTTGAGATAGGGACGAGCATCATTTGTGATTCAGACAGATTCAAAATGTCCCATAGAGTGATTGGCAACAACAGGAGAGAGAGAGAGGGAACCTATACCCTTCATTCCTTACACCTTCCTCTCTCTCCTTATAAATTGTCTATCTCTTCCACTCTTTTTTCATTACACGACATGACGGTCAAGGACGGAACGAAACGTCGTCACTTGATAATTGTCTAGAACGGGTCGAAACGTCGTCAGTTTCTTAATTTTCAGATGTGTTGTTATCCATATAAAGAGGACAACGAATGTTGATTCGTGTGATTCTCTTAGCCCTAATTAAACTTTACTTGGAAGTCTACAAACTGCAACTGGACTATTTTGTACAGTCATCTATATTTGCATTAAATACTAGTGAGTATATTCTCAGAATATTTAATCGAAAGATCAATTAATATTTTATTTGATCAATTAGTATATAATCAGATCAATGAATATTGAATCTGATCATTGAATATTTAATCCGATCATGAAAATTCATTCTGATAATTGAATCTTGAATTAGATCATTTAATATTGAGTTTGGATCTGAATTTTGACTCTGATCAGTGAATGTTGAATCTGATCAATTAATATTTATTCAGGTCAAATATTATTTACCCTGATCTATTATTTATTCCGATTAGTGAGAATTTATTCTGATCAATTATTTATTCTGACCAATGAATATTTCATCAGATCAATTCATTTTTAATCTTATCAATTATTATGTAATCTGATGAATATATAATCCACCATATTTTTTAACATCTCAGAAGGGGCAAGATACTACCTAAGACATTTATAAAATTCTTGATTCCTAAGTTCTTAACCAATTATTTAACTTGACCTCTGCCTTCAAAATATATTTCTCGAATGGGTGTCAAAGTAAAAAAGATAAAATAGTGCATAGAGCTTTTCTTTGTGAAGGTGGAATTGTAATTATTATTCTTTGTTATAAGAACATGAAAATTAAAGAATCTGCAATAATTTGGCATTAAAAAATGCGCCACTAAATTCCATTTTATGTAAAATGTTTTATGTTTAAATCTTACGTCTGACTTGAAGCCTATGTATGCCGCATAATAAGAATTTCATATGAAGTATAATTAAAGAGATTGGAAAGATTAGTAGACATAGTTTAACGTTGACAAATGTGAGGTTTTGAGGCTAGGTAATGATGATAGAGTTACAAGGTATCAGCTGGAAGGTGATGAAATTGTGAAGTCTGATTATGAAAAAAATCTGAGTCATGATGAGTATGAATTTAAAGGCAAACAATCAGTGCACAAATGTTCTAAATAAGGCAAATAGGACTCTGGGCTTTATTTCTAGAAACGTTACCTATAAAACACTTGGTGTTATTCTTCAGCTATATCTTGCCCTTGTTAGGCCACATTTAGATTATGCAGTTCAGTTTTGGTCGCCATACTATAGAATGAACATAAATTTACTAGAACGCATCCAGCGAAGGATAACAAAGTTAATCCCACAAATTACACACCTTCCATATGAAAAAGAGATTTAAAAAGCTTAATTTACATTCTCTAGAAAAGCGTAGCGTTAGGGTGTGACATGATTGAAGTGTACAAGTGGATGAATGGTCATACCACTTTTCCTTTGCATGTGGGAATGTTGACAAGATCAATGAAATGCATCTCTAAGCGTCAGTTCACAATGAAACTCTAAAATGATCTTTGGAGTGTTTATGTTTCAACTTCCTTTTTAAGTAAAGAAGAATATAATAAAAACAGAATATTCGTGCTAGAATCATTGTTCTAGCCCTCTTTGTTATATTGAATAATATGTCTACAAGAAAGCCAGTAACATTGCATTAGTTGAAACAATGAAATACTATCTTATCTTGGTCAAATTATGTTAAAATTTTGTTCAATTTTAATTTACTGAAAATAATATACACAATTATTAAATTGAACCAAAACTTATATAGCAACTTGATCCAAATTAATTCTGCCAAATTATACCAATAAATATGCCGATTCTACTCATAAATCTGACAATTATAACCCACAAATCTGACAATTATAACCATAAATCTGACAATTATTCCCATCTATAATTGTACTAATAATTGTACTCCCTATAAATATCTCAAATATGCCTCAAATATACAAATTATACCTAAACTTTAAAATTTGGTGTTAATGAAAACATATGCCTCGTATGGGTCAATAGGCTTTCTGCAGTTTCAAGTGAAGGTGAGACTACACCAGCATGAGTTTGAGTGGACATAAACAGGAACTGCTTAGAATATACTAATGTTCCTTCTGCAGTTTCCTCAGTACCTACGTTCTTACGATAATATGATCATAAATCAGCAATTTGCAGTAGTCCTCCAAGCCCCAATCATCATCTCCCACAGGTGCCCCCATCAGCCGGATAATACCAGGTTCTGGCTACCCTTCCCATTTACCCATCAACCAACACGGTATTCCCTCCCTAAAACCAGTGAATCAGGGCCATACACTAGTCACACTTGGGAGATGTTCCCTCAGAAATGACAGCCACTAAAATAATTACCATTGGGAGAAGGTTTTTCCTTTTTATACGTATAAGATGTATTTATTAAACTTTTAACCCGTGAACCCAGAGTCAATATTATATTATAATATACTCATAATTAAGGAGTAGTGAAGTTGAAGAAAATACCCAATAGCAAATATTTTAGTAAACCGAATTTTCGGATAAACCTACATCCCCTATGGTGATGCTGTATACATTGATCACAAATTTATTACAGCAACTTGATACAAAAATATGAATTGTTTAATGAATTCAGATTTTAATTGCTTAATGTGCTGTAATCAATACAATCCTTGATTACAGCACCTTGACAGTGTAGGTTCGTCCAAAAATTGTTTAAAAACACTTACATAAAAATTAGGTGTGTTCTTTATCCTTTATACAAACAGTACGGCATTGTACTAAGCTTGTCCACAGTGAATAATGTTATAGTAATATAATATAGTGAGATGTATAATGAGGAATATATTAAAATGAGTAAGATTAATAATTCGTTTGGTCGAGCACAGAATACCTGTGCATATATATACATATACTTTAGGCATGTATGGCGGGCCATCCCCCCCCCCCAGGTCGAACTATTGACCCTCTAGGATGTAACCCCATAACAGTTGCCTAACTGCCTATTTACTGCTAGGTGAAAAGGAGCATTAGGGGATAGGAAACATGGCCAACCATTTAGTTTGCCCGCATAATCAAAGAATGGATCCTCCAGTTGTGAGTCGAGACTGAGGCAGACTTCACAACCACTCTTCCAAGACACCTAATCATTCACATATGACTCGGATCATGTGTACCTCTACTCCAAGACACACCTGTTCACATATATGTCCTGAAGGAGATGTGCATATGGCCAGGGTGTCACTAGAATGCATATCGAGCCGAAAATAAATGATATAAATTTAAAACCAGTTTTGACAATTTTGTTGTAGACAACCGAAATTTATATCGCTGGTTGATTTTTTTTTTTAAGATCGCAACATGAGGACCATGTTGCAATGTCCGAGCAATATGAATCATCACATATCTGTGCTACAAAGAAATAATAATTTATTAAAGCCTTAGTGTTCCAAGTTGGCGTTCAGAAAATATGTGTGTTCCAAGTTGGTGTTCAGAAAAACTTGTGTTCCAAGTTAGTGTTCAGAAAATATTTGTGTTCCAGGTTGGTGTTCAGAAAATATTTGTGTTCCAAGTTGGCGTTCAGAAAATATTTGTGTTCCATTTGGCGTTCACAAAATATTTGGTGCGTAGGACAGATAATTCACCTGTTACAGACGCTTGTAATCCTGATAAATTTCCCTTTCAACCTGATTGCGTGTCTGGCTATGAATTTGTCTCTCAGTGTCGGTCTGTCTCTCTACCTCCATTCGCAAGTCTGCATATATCTCTATATATATTCAAGTGCGCAGATCTTGTGTACATCTACTTGCGTACACACCTGTGCGTGTACATGTTCACATCTATGTGCACGACTGGTTACACCTGTCTGCGTGTGCTCTAGTCTATGTGCACATTTGTGTACAATTGTCAACATTTATCTATGTACACCGTTTCCTTACACCCTTGTGTACTCACGCCTTTGAGCAATTGTATGCATTCCTTTATGTACACCTGTCTGTGCTGTTGTGTACATTCCTCTCTGTACACCTGCTTGTATACAACGCTCTGTGTACAAAGGTAAATACATCAGTCACATCCTCATACACATACTTAAACTCTATATCACTTGAGGAAAATATCAATATAATAATTTAAATAACGAATAAACGTTAAAATAAAACCAAAGAACCAAAATTAAAACAAAGCGCGTTTTAAGATGTTTGTGGTGGTTGAAATGACGCTGGAAGACGATTGGCTAGCGCGATAGTCCCAGAAGTGGCACTTGAGCCAATCAGAGAGCAGGATTTTCAAATGCTTAGGCTGTGTACCCGAAAACGCTAAAATAACCAATAAAAGTTCGTTATAAGAAAGGTTGGTAACGATTGGGTTTTTGTAGGTCTATCAGAGTTATTAAATTTGTCACACAAATACAATTGCTTGAGTGACCTCACTTTTATCTTAATTCATATATTACGATTTCCTTTTCAAATTACATATTTTTTTTTTACTGTTAGCTGTCTACGAATCCAGACACACACACACGGAAATATCTGCGTAGACAGAGTAAAATATGAAAAAAGTTTTCTTTATCAGATGTTCCGAATTTTGGTGAGAATAAATCAATTACAATGCAACAATACAATGAGACTACTAGTAGGGGGGGGGACACAAAGACCTTACTTCCCTGTAGTCGCTAATAGGTAAACACTATTAAGTAACTACAACGATTTAAATTAAACAATTAGCTCTAATAAACACACATATATTGTATAAAATATATCCTAAATTTTCCATATAATGAACTATGGTAATTACTCCTATAGGGTAAATTATTTAATTACTGAACTAAATAATATGAAATTTGAAGTATTGAGCTAAAAAAAAATTCTCAAATTTTAGGAGCAATGTTAAAAATTCTAAAATTTTAAATACAATTTTATTCAAACTGTATAATTTTTAGCACAAACGTTAATTTATTTGTACTTAAATTTCATAATTTTTAGCAATGTACTTTAGTTTAAAAATAAGTACAAAGCCAGAATTTTGTGAAAATATAAATTCAAATGTTGAAGTTTTTGCTAATAAATTATGAAATTTTGAGTGCAAAGCTAAAAATGTGTTTTAATTACAATGATTAAAATTGCTATACTATATGAGACCTATTCTTAGTAGATATATCTATTGTTATATCATATGAGATCTTTCTTACTAGAGAGGAATATCTAGAATATCTCCCTAATGAACATTACGTATATTGCCAGACGAGGAGTCACAAAAGCGTCGCTGAAAATGTTGACCAAACCACTCACTAGAAGGTGAAGGGACGGACCGAAACACTCTCGTCCCTTCACTTTCTAGTGTGTGGCCAACATCACATATATTCCCCAATATGAATATCACGTATTTATTTGTGGATGACACATATTTACATGAATATACATATTTATACATGAATATACATATTTATACTTGAACATACATATTTATACATGAATATCACCTATTTTCAAAAATACTGCAAGAGTACAAATAACAAAATTCTGAAAATACTATCTGAAATTCTGCTAATATCTAGTCCATAAAAGGAGATAAAAAGAAAAAAAATGATAACCCAATTAAAAATGACAAAAATCACTAATGAAATAAAAAAAAACATATGTGAAAATTAATTCTCTCTTTATCATCCTCTGTATCAAGGTATATATTCAAGATAATTAAAAAAAAACAGATAAAGGAATATCCTCAGTATGTCGAATTTTATACTCAGTATATAGTATATCATAATCAGAAAGCTGTACATCATACTTTCATACCCAATAGAATGGAATTGGGTGGTTATAAATAGGAGCTGCCTCGTATGGGCCAATAGGCCTTCTACAGTTACCTTTATTCTTATGTTATATTCTTTTGTTATACTCAGTATGTTGTATATCATATTCTATATACAGAATACCATAATCTGTATATTGTATATCATACTCATTATGTATATTATCATACTTAGTATGTTGTTATCAATCTCATTATGTAGAATATCAAACCTAGTATGTTGAATATCATTCTCAGTATTTAGACTCATACTCAGTATGAAGAATATCATACTGAACATGGTTAACATGATGTTCAATATGTTGAAAATAGTACTCAGTATGTTCACTATAGTACGCAGTATCTTCAATATTATACTTAGTGTGTAGAATATCATTCTCAGTATGCACAGTAGATTATCATACTCTGTATGCAGAATTATATACTGTACATAGGTTTACTTGTAAAAGAAGGACGTATTTAGAAAATTTCAAAATGTATTTTTACGGTATTAAAACAAATTTGAAGATGTGAAATTCATTTCAAACTGGTGTGTAATTATTATTTGTATTTATCATTTGTGCCTGTAGAACCGGGCTGTTAGAGTGGGTGTGGGTGTGTAATTACCTAAGTGTAGTTACAGGATGAGAGCTACATTCGTGGTGTCCCGTCTTCCCAGCACTCTTTGTCATATAACGCTTTGAAACTACTGACGGTTTTGGCCTCCACCACCTTCTCACCTAACTTGTTCAAACCGTCTACTACTCTGCGAAAGTGAATTTTCTTATATTTCTTCGGCAGCTTTGTTTATTTAGTTTAAATCTATGACCTCTTGTTCTTGAAGTTCCAGGTCTCAGGAATTCTTCCCTGTCAATTTTATCGATTCTCGTTACTATTTTGTACGTAGTTATCATATCACCTCTTTTTGTTCAATCTTCTAGTTTTGGCATATTTAATGTCTCTAGCCTCTCCTCGTAGCTCTTGCCTTTCAGTTCTGGGAGCCACTTAGTGGCATGTCTTTGCACCTTTTCCAGTTTGTTGATGTGCTTCTTAAGATATGGGCACCACACAACCACTGCATATGGTTAGGCCACTGCTTTGGCCTAACAAAAGTCGTGAACAATTTCTTTAGTATTTCACCATCCATATATTTAAAAGCAATTCTGAAGTTAGAAAGTGTAGCATAGGCTCCTCGCACAATTTTTTTTATTTGGTCCTCAGATGATAAGTTTTCTATCTAGAACCACCGCTAAATCTCATTCTTTATCAGAATTCTTTAAAGATTTATCACATAATTTATAGGTTCTGTAGGGTCTATGTTCTCCTATCCAACATTCCATAACATGGCATTTATTTACATTAAATTCCGGGTCTATGGTCTCCTATTCCACATTCCATAACATGGCATTTATTTACATTAAATTCCATTTGCCAAGTTGTGCTCCATATAATTATTTCGTCCAGGTCTTCTTGAAGGGCATAACAATCATCTAAGTTACTTATCCTTCCTATTATCTTAGCATCATCAGCAAACATATTCATATAATTCAGTATTCCATCTGGTAGATCATTTATGTAGACAATGAACATTACCGGTGCAAGAACTGAACCCTGTGGTACTCCACTTGTGACATTTCTCCAGTCCGATACATTGCCTCTGATTGCTGACCTTATTTTTCTATCAGTTAAAAAAATCATCCATGTTAGAAGCTTACCTGTCACCCCTCCAATATGTACCATTTTCCAGAACAACATCATATGTGAAACTCTGTCGAAAGCCTTTTTTTAGGTCCAAATAGGTGCAGTCAACCCAACCATCTCTTTCCTGCAAAATCTCTATGGCTCGATCATAGAAACTGATTAAATTCGTCACACGGGATCTTCCAGATCGAAAACCATACTGTCTGTCTGATATTATATTGTTTTTCTCCAGGTGTTCCACCCAATTAGTTTTAATTATTTTTTCCAATATTTTGATTATTACACTTGTCAATGATACAGGTCTATAATTGAGGGGGTCTTCCCTGCTACCACTTTTGTAGATTAGAACTATGTTAATCTTTTTCCACACGTCTGCTACGACTTATGTACACAGGGATGCCTGAAAAATCAGTTGAAATGGAATGCTGAGCTCAGGTGCACATTCTCTCAGAACCCATAGTGAAACTCCATCTGGGCCAACTGCTTTGTTCTTACTTAGCTCCTTGAGCATTTTTTCCACTTCGTCTATAGACACCTCTATGTGCTCATGTTGTCCTCTCGAATTCTTATTGTGTCTGGTTCCCTAAAGCTTTAATTTTGTACAAACACACTGTGGAACTTTTCGTTTAATGTTTCACGCATTTCCTTTTCATTTTCCATGAATCTGTCTCCCATTTTCAACCTCTGAATATTATCCTTTACCTGCAATTTGTTGTTGATGAATCTATAGAATAGGCCTGGTTCTATTTTACATTTGTCCACATTTGTAGAAGGTCTGGTTGAGGACCGGACCGCGGGGACGCTAAGCCCCGAAATCATCACAAGGTAAGGTAAGGTAAGGTATCGCTTTCTCAAAATGTCTTTCTGCTTCTCTCCTCACTGCCGTGTAGTTATTTCTCGCATCTTTGTATCTCTGGTATGTTACAAAGGTGAGTGAGTGTGTGTGTGTGGTGTGTGTGTGTGTGTGTGTGTGTGTGTGTGTGTGTGTGTGTGTGGGTGTGTGTGTGTGTGTGTGTGTTAAAAGATAATAGATTATTTTCCTGACAGGAAATTCTCACTTAAAGGCAACAAACTTGATTATGTTACACCATAACAAAATAATCAAATAAAAATACATTATCAGAATTTAAAATATACAAATATTTTGATTACAAAATTCCATGAAGTGAATATTTCTTCGAATATGACATTAATAATTAATTAATTAATTATAAATTAGAATCAAACATTATTTCTCTTACAAAATATTTGGACTGCGTCTCTTTTGAATAGGTATATAATGTGTGTTGTATCTTGGTTCCTGTAACAAATAATTTTAGGAAAAAGCTAATAGTCTGAATGCTGTTAATTTCCTTTTCTTAGGCTATAGCTGCTTGGATTCTTGCCTAAGATCGCACTCTATTATAACTACAGTAATACCAAATAGTAATTGCAATATGTTCAAAATGGGTCACGACTTTGCACTTAATCATTTTCAAACTGAACTCTTGTTAAGCAAATTAATTGTTAACGATTTGGTTATAGATGTCTTTTTATACCTAATGCCAATTATATTTTATTTACCATCATCTAGTGTTGAATAAGAATAATGATAATGATAATAATAATAAAAATAAATAATACTCGTAATAATAATAATTAAACAATTAACTACAAAATAATAATATTAAGAGACCAAAATTTTTCAATAATAATAATAATAATAATAATAATAATAATAATAATAATAATAATAATGATGTTAGTAATGATGTTAGATCAAGAAGATCTAGATGATGAATGATCAAGAAGAATATTGTGCGATTATTCAGTTTACAGAAGGGACAACGGTAGTCTCTAAAGAGTGGGCAACAGTAGTCTATAGTGGAGGCAACGGTAGTGTATATAGAGGAGGCAACAGTAGTCCATAGAAAAGGCAACGGTACTTCGTATAAAAATTATATATAATATATAATATAAAATTATATATATATATATATAATATATATATATATATATATATATATATATATATATATATAAAATAAAAGGAATCCCAGTAATTAAGCTTAACAATATGCATTATATAACACATATGTAATAATTATCAACAGTTTGTTTCTGGAATTTAATTGCAATATTTTACATGCAATTCATTGCTTCAACTGCCGGTTTAAAGTTATAATTACTGTCCAGAATTAACTCGTGGAATATAAGGATTGTTAATTTAACATCACCTAATATATGGCTTATTCCTATTTTATTCTTTCTCTCTGACCCTTGCACATAGCATTCTGAAAGGAAAATATTCTTAGAGGAAGTATTTTATGGGGAATGATTATTTTTTGGGGGGAAAGAAATAATAGGGAAATAACTCAGGAAAATTACTACGGGGAAAGAAATCGCGGGAAAAAAAACCCGGGAAAGAAATCGTGGAGAAAGATCTCATAGTTTTCCGATAATGGAACCCCAAACAATTCATACCGTTATAGCTACTGTTGTGTGATGCTAATATACGACCATAATACAACAATATACGCTTGCCGTTATAGCAGAGGAAATAATTTCCCATGAAATGTAAAGCTCTTGCATTAATCACGTAGCCTAAAACAGCAAATAGGTTGAATATTTTTTAAAAAACCGCGAAAAATGCTAATATTTATCGTCCATTCTGACAATAAAATGTACTACTACCCTTACTCAAAAGCCGGTTACCATTTTGGGTATTTTATGGATATTTTGCGACTGAGATTAATCTGAAAGTTATATAAAATCGTCCCATAGGTATACTTGTATTTGTAATTGTGGTGTGCTTGGCGCGGCCGAGTGCTGCAGTCGGAGGCCAGGATAGCGATGCCAAGCTCTGCTGATTCTATACTGCTTTTAGCCGTCTATTGCCCCTTATGCAGGGTTATGGCGCACTCTGATGTACGACACTGACCCTTATTATAGCCCACGATAAGCACTTGTTATCCCATTTGCCACCAGCAAGAATAGAGAGATAGATTTAAGCCGTGGTAGAGCGCAGACGTGGCCCACCCGTCATACATCTGGCAACCCGAGGCGTCACCATGCACTCTGCTTGCTTTGACAACCTGAGTTGCCGATTAGCTGGATTAAATGATTGTTTACGTGGCATGAAAGCCTCGTTACCGGGTAATTAACTTACATTCCTGGTCTTTGGCGATGTTTTTCAATCGTCTCCAAGGTTCTAGACAACTGGGAAGGAATAAAGTGCTCGAGGAGACGACAGAGATAAAATTTCAACTTTGTTACATGTGGCTGACGTGTGACGTCATGCACGCACAAGTCTCCATCAGATGGCAGCACTGGATGCAAGCATTTTTGGATTGAGTTTCATGATAAATGAAAAAAACCTGCATTAGCTTGTGAAAAAAGGCTGCCGGAATGAGGCAAATTAACAGATCATCGATGGATGGGTAAAATGGAGTGGGGGAGGGGGTAGGGAGAGAGACAGCGCCACTGCCAAGCACATCTCTAAAATCCGTATTGTCTGATTTTCTGAAAACCTCATTTTGAACAAACTCATTTTGGAACTGTTCATTTAATGATTCACACATTCCTTTTCATTCTCTGTAATTTGTTCCCTATTTTCAACCTCTGGATTTATCCTTTACCTGCAATTTGCTTTTAATGAATGTATAGAATGTTTTGGTTCTGTTTTACATTTATACGCTATCCGTTTCTCAACTTTTATTTCTACCTCTCGTACTCACTGCTGTGAGTTGTTTCTAGACTGTTTGTATTGCTGGTATGTTTGAGGGCTTGGTCCCTTCCTGTATTGATTCGCATATTTTTTGTTTTGTTATCAGGAACCAATTCTGTTGAGTAGTTCTACATCTCTCTCTTAAAATAAATTGTGTTGCACCTTCATTATATATATATATATATATATATATATATATATATAATATATCTATATATATATATATATATATATATATATATATATATATAAGATAGAATTGGCATATCATTTGACATTTGACATTTATTTCCTTTTGTAATAATAAGTCTTTGCAATCAACTTCATTAAGAGAACTTGCCAAGTTTCCCATAGTGTCCTCTCTTGAAATCAACTTTCTTCACTATTCCCTCTCTCCAGTCATCTTCTGCATTATACCAGCACGAATATTATGTTTCCAAAAGGACACGGTCGCTCTTGCCCAATGGAGGAAGGCGTGAATGTAAACATCTCTTCTCTTTCCTGGTAAATACCAAAATC
>WNGS01001312.1:57811436-57822447 GCA_020271785.1 Procambarus virginalis | reverse complement strand
TTCCTTTTATAAGAATATTCACTGGTTTTCCTCCATCCACGTATACACTGGTATGTATCTCTCCAGGGACGCAAGTTCGATCCTATCACATTGACTCTTTTCATTTTAATATGTTCGTGTAGTGATATAATTCCACAAAATCTGTTCTTTAATTATATAGCCAAAACTACATGTTATATTAAGAAGTCCATATACCGATATGTAGTCCAGTGTGGCGTCAAGTCAGGTTCGGTGTTGGTTTTAGGCCTATCACTTCTGGAGGGTTATTGCGGCCACAAAAACACGTGACTGACCAACCACCAGAACCGTTTAGGCCTGAACATAGTCCTGGACTGAAGTAAACTATCAGTGTATATACACCAAGAAGAGGGGTACACCTTCAGTGTATATACACCAAGACGCAGGGTACACTTCAGTGTATATACACCAAGAAGCAGGGTACACCTCAGTGTATATACACCAAGAAGCAGGGTACACCTCCTCTCAGTGTATATACACCAAGAAGCAGGGGACACCTCTCAGTGTACACACACTGAGAGGTGTACCCAGCTTTTGTATATACACCAAGAAGCAGGGTACACCTCCTCTCAGTGTATATACACCAAGAAGCTGGGTACACCTCTAAGTGTATATACACCAAGAAGCTGTGTACACCTCTCAGGTATATACACCAAGAAGCAGGGTACGCCTCTCAGTGTATATACCCAAGAAGCATGGGACACCTCTCAGTGTATATACACCACGAAGCTGGGTACACCTCTCAGTGTTAATACACCACGAAGCTGGGTACACCTCTCAGTGTATATACACCACGAACGGGTACACTCTCAGTGTATACACCAAGAAGCAGGGTACACCTCTCGTGTATATACACAAGAGCTGGGTACACCTCTCAGTGTATATACACCAAGAAGCTGGGTACACCTCTCAGTGTATATACACCAAGAAGCAGGTCCACCTCTCAGTGTATATACACCAAGAAGCTGGGTACACCTCTAAGTGTATATACACCACGAAGCGGGTACACACTCTCAGTGTATACACACAAGCTGGGTACAACCTCTCAGTGTATATTCACCAAGAAACAGGGTACACCTCTCAGTGTTATACACCACGAAGCTGGGTACACCTCTCAGTGTATAACCACGAGCTGGGTACACCTCTCAGTGTATATACACCAAGAAGCTAGGTACACCTCTCAGTGTATACACCAAGAAGCTGGGTACACCTCTCAGTGTACATACACCAAGAAGCTGGGTACACCTCTCAGTGTATATACACCAAGAAGCAGGGTACACCTCCTCTCAGTGTATATACACCAAGAAGCAGGGTACACCTCCTCTCAGTGTATATACACCAGAAGCTGGGTACACCTCTCAGTGTATATACACCAAGAAGCAGGGTACACCTCTCAGTGTATATATTCCTTGATCTATTTCAGATCCAATGTGTTAATAATAATAATATTAATATATAATGTTGTGTATAAAATATACTACAACAAATGTATATTTTTGTATTAACTAATATGCAAAAATATTATATTTGTATCGTGACAACAAAATACATTTCAGTAACTGAGGTCTGCAGTACAGGTCAACTTAAATGGTTGAATAAACAAAGAAACTATGGATTATTCTTTCTTAGTTGTGGTTATGTAGCTCGCACAGGTAGTGGGGGTGGTGTATGTTGTGTAGGAGCACAGGTAGTGGGGGTGTTGGTATGTTGTGTAGGAGCACAGGTAGTGGGGGTGTTGTATGGTGTGTGGTAGGAGCAACAGGTAGTGGGGTGTGTATGTTGTGAGAGTACAGGTAGTGGGGTGCTGTATGTTGTGTAGGAGCACAGGTAGGGGGTGCTTTGTACTTGGGTTTGTGTAGGAGCACAGGTAGTGGGGTGCTGTATGTTGTGTAGGAGCACAGGTAGTGGGGGTGCTGTATGTTGTGTAGGAGCACAGGTAGTGGGGTGTTGTAGTTGTGTAGGAGCACAGGTAGGGGGTGCTGTCTGTGTGTAGGAGCACAGGTAGTGGGGGTGTTGTATGTTGTGTAGGAGCACAGGTAGTGGGGTGCTGTATGTTGTGTAGGAGCACAGGTAGTGGGGTGCTGTATGTTGTGTAGGAGCACAGGTAGGGGGGGTGTTGTATGTTGTGTAGGAGCACAGGTAGTAGGTGGGTCTGTATGTTGTGTAGGAGCACAGGTAGTGAGGGTGCTGTATGTTGTGTAGGAGCACAGGTAAGTGGGGGGTGCTGTATGTTGTGTAGGAGCACAGGTAGGGGGGGTGTTGTATGTTGTGTAGGAGCACAGGTAGTGGGGTGCTGTATGTTGTGTAGGAGCACAGGTAGGGGGTGTTGTATGTTATGTAGCCACAGGTAGTGGGGTGCTCGTAACATAGCAAAGGTCGTACAATGTAACGATGCACTAATGACAAGGGAAGGGAGGGATGGGGAGGAATAGTACAAGGAGTGACGCTAACATATGGCATAATAGACAATTTCATTATCAACTACTCCATTCCATTTATTTTGTACTCTTACGGCATAGAAATTATTTCTGTCTTTATTGTGTCATTTGTGTTCACGAGTGTTCACCAGCGTTCACAAGTGTTCACCAGCGTTCACAAGTGTTCACTAGTGTTCACAAGTGTTCACCAGCGTTCACAAGTGTTCACCAGCGTTCACAAGTGTTCACCAGCGTTCACAAGTGTTCACTAGTGTTCACAAGTGTTCACCAGCGTTCACAAGTGTTCACCAGCGTTCCAAGTGTTCACCAGCGTTCACAAGTGTTCACCAGCGTTCACAAGCGTTCACCAGCGTTCACAAGCGTTCCCAGTGTTCCCTCGTTCTCCTATTCCTTTAGTACTAGACACTTGTCAGTGGTGTCAAAATCATTTGCCTGTTTGAAAAAGCTCTCACGAGTCAAGCTTAGGCCCCGGGCCGGGCTTGGGTAGTAGAAAAACTCCCAGAACCTCATCCACGTACAATCCAGGTATTTGTGATGTGACTACATGAGGCGAGCCGTGGCCAGGAGGACCTTCCTCCCCCAGGGGCAAGAGTGAAGCACGCATAACAGACAATAACAATAATATATGCATGTGTTTACAGGCAGAGCGCCTCACGCCGCCTCCATCGCTACACGTTGTTATCATTAGGCTTCCCAGGGACCTCAACCTCTCCAAGGGATGCTGAAACTTCTGATGAATGATTCTAAAGATTCTGATGACTCTATAATGCCCTGGTGCCAGGGAACTACGGACCGGCCTTGTGGGAACATTGTGAAATAATGAAATCAGTTGATTGACTTTGGTAGGAATAATTTGGGGGTTATTCACATTTACTTTACTAAAATATATGTTTTCCATTTATTGTCTCGATAGAATCTATAACTACTTATTCTAGTAGGCGTCTTCCTTTATTATTTGAGATGATATATGGAGACGTCCTCATTCTATGCAGAAGCAGTTGAACTGTTTGTGGTAAAGACTTCGTGTTCGAAAGTCCATCTTTAAAGCCACAACAGTGAAATTCTCTGTGAAATTGTTCTCTGAATAACGAAATAGATATTGCAAAATTCATATATGACTTCACAGCTGAGAGGTTTTTTCTTTAATTGGTTTTCTACCCATCATTTGCGGCACTCCATCAGCAGTCAGACTCACAGCTTTTATACACAGCTACGGCAAAACACCAAGATTTCATCACCTAGTTGATGATATTTATTGGCATCAATCCACACTCTGCTGCCTGCATACCTTCATCAACGTCACTTATACAAACTGCAACTTGCCATCTATCAGCCTTATCTCTGCTTTCATCAATGGCAAGAAAAAATGGAGAAAGGTCTTTACACTCTCTCCAACTGCCTGTTAAAACTCGCCCGGTGTTCTGCTTTATTAGAACCATCCACTGGACTGACAATGACAATCATCATAGGCTACATATCTCCCGGACTGATAGTCACAAACAGCCTGGACTACAATATCTCTCGGACTGAGTCACAATCATCATAGCCTACAATATCAACCGGACTGAGTCACAAACATCATAGCCTACAATATCTCCCGGACTGACAGTCACAACATCATAGCCTACAATATCTCCCGGACTGACAGTCACAAACATCATAGTCTACGGTGCCTATAAGCACCTCTCCATGAATGGACAGGGGACATTGGCTCTAGATAGTGTCATTACTACTAGGCTCTAGATAGTGCCATAACTACTAGGTTCTAGAAGGTGGCCATTTCTACCTTTCCATTATAGTCCTTTTGATACAGAGTCATAAGGCAGGCAACCTCTCATCCTTCTCTTAAGCCCTTACTCTTCTTCTATACCATACCTCTCCTCCGTTACTCCTCTACATCTCTTTCTATTTCTCTCCCATTCCCTTATCACAAATACCATTATTACGCCATGTCCATTCTGGTAGCTACCGTGTCCATTCTGGTAGCTACCATGTCCATTCTGGTAGCTACCGTGTCCATTCTGGTAGCTACCATGTCCATTCTGGTAGCTACCATGTCCATTCTGCTAGCTACCGTGTCCATTCTGGTAGCTACCATGTCCATTCTGGTAGCTACCGTGTCCATTCTGGTAGCTACCATGTCCATTCTGCTAGCTACCGTGTCCATTCTGGTAGCTACCATGTTCATTCTGGTAGCTACCGTGTCCATTCTGGTAGCTACCATGTCCATTCTGCTAGCTACCATGCATATAAACTAGAACTTGAAATAGCGCAGATTCGTGTTTTGGCTATAGACGGATTCATGTTGTATTCGTTAATTAAATCTTTGACTGCTCTAAATCTAATTATAAATTCTAATGTAAACTGAGAAGATTTCGCCCCTTGCCTTCTTAAACAACCTTATTTAGTGCAAATGTAACCTAATGTATACTTCCTCTTTTAGAAAGTTTACGCTCGGTGACAATGTTCTTTGAATGAAAGATATCTATAACAGGAGATATATTTAATGAAAAGTATCTGCTATAGAATATATACGTCTTTATTGATATATATCTAAAATAGAAGATATCTTTATTAAAATATATCTGCAGTAAAAGACTTGTTTAATGTAAGGTATGTGTAATGATAAATATCTAAAATGCATGATATATATAATGAAATATATATGCAATGAAAGATGTATACAATGATAGATATCTATAGTGAAAGATATCTGTAATGAAAGTGCACAATAAATGATAATGACATGTTTTAAAAACGTGGATATACATAACTTGTTGAATCATTCATTACTATACAAAATAAAACAGATTATCTCGCAAATTTATTAAGGCTTTGAAAGAGCCTAATTGGTTATATGCTCATAAACAAAAGATTATTTTAGGCTCATTACGATTTTTTTAGATTATTTCTAGATTATTTCAAAACTATTTTTAAATATTTTAATAATATTTTATGATTTTTTAAAGATGATATCAAGATTATTTTATGAATATTTGTTTAGATTATTCAAAGATTATTTTATGAATATTTGTTTAGATTATTCAAAGATTATTTTATGAATATTTGTTTAAATTATTCAAAGATTATCTTATGGTTATTTATATTATTATGTAATACTTTCTTTACTATTATTTATTACTATTTAAACCTAACCTCAGTTGCAGAACAGCAAGATAAAGCAATTGACATGTGTCTGAGATTATGTCTGTAATGTGAATATTCGAAGAATATGAGGTTACTGGTTATGAGTGAAGTGCTATGAGGTGAGAGACTCACAGTAGAGAAGTCATGTGAGGTAAGAGCCTCACAGTAGAGAAGTCATGAGGTGAGAGACTCACAGTAGAGAAGTCATGTGAGGTGTGAGCCTCACAGTAGAGAAGTCATGAGGTGAGAGACTCACAGTAGAGAAGGCATGTGAGGTGTGAGCCTCACAGTAGAGAAGTCATGAGGTGAGAGACTCACAGTAGAGAAGGCATGTGACGTGTGAGCCTCACAGTAGAGAAGTCATGAGGTGAGAGACTCACAGTAGAGAAGGCATGTGAGGTAAGAGCCTCACAGTAGAGAAGTCATGAGGTGAGAGACTCACAGTAGAGAAGGCATGTGAGGTGTGAGCCTCACAGTAGAGAAGTCATGAGGTGAGAGACTCACAATAGAGAAGGCATGTGAGGTAAGAGCATCACAGTAGAGAAGTCATGAGGTGAGAGACTCACAGTAGAGAGGGCATGAGGTGTGAGCCTCACAGTAGAGAAGTCATGAAGTGAGAGACTCACAGTAGAGAAGGCATGTGAGGTGTGAGCCTCACAGTAGAGAAGTCATGAGGTGAGAGACTCACAGTAGAGAAGGCATGTGAGGTAAGAGCCTCACGGTAGACAGGTCAAGAGTTAGTTAACTCGGGAGACAGAAATGAGAGTGGACAGTGATTTTGGAGCAGGTGTGAACAAATGAGTATGAATGAGGCGTGAGGTGAATACAGACAAAGCCAGACCGCGAATCCCAAGCAGGCGCACATGGTTGCACAAGTTTATTGAAGTTGCAGGACATACTTAGTGCAATAAGTTAGGTTAGGTTAAGTTACATGAATTTGATTTAAGTTACATTAGGATAGAAAAAGTTAAGTTAGGTTGAGTTAGATTAGGTTCGGTTAAATTTTGTTAGGTTGGGAAATATTGAGTTAGATTTGGTTAAGTCAGGTTACGTTTAGCTAAATTTGGTTGAGTTACGTTAAGTTAGGCTATGTTGCGTTAAGTTAGATACCGTTAGGCTAATTTAGGCTATGTTAGCTTGAGTTATTTTAAGTTCTTCAAGGTTATTTTAAGTAAGGCTAAGTTATATTAAGTTAGGCTAAGTTAGTCTCGGTAACTGTGTTGTGTGTACGAACACACGAGTCCCTCTTAACACATAATACAATGATCAGTGGAGTCAACCATCTTGTCAGAGGATACTATAGTGTAAGGGGGTGTGTCGCCAACAATACATTTGGTGTATTAATACATCTTTCTTACATTCCTCTCATTTAGTGGCCAGTCTCTTGTCACCTATTGTTCAAACTTCTAACGCTCAACCCCTTAAATTTTAAAGGTTTAAATTTTGCCTCAAGGGGCGAGTTTATTGGGCAGCGCCACTCATCCTGTGAGTAGACACACCGCCATAGCAGCATGTACAACACTCCCTAATAGGAAGAAAACCCGCTGGGTTGTTCATCTTGTCACTTGTACCCAGACAAAGCTGGGACTTGCTTAACTGTCTCAAGTCAACAGCTCCTCAAACAAGAAAATTAATATTCGTCAACCCTTAAAATCTTAAGTTATCTTGCGGGTGCAAAATGGGGGGAATCTTTTAATAACAGTATCTATATTGGACAAATAGTATTTTCCTAACTCAAACAATGTGGAGTTTATTATTCTACACATATTTCTAATGTCTCTCATATGTTCACAGTCTCGTAGATAGTGGTCAAGGCGGTGTCCATCACTCTCACCACAGATTCTGCAACTCCTCTGCTCAGCTGTTGTTTCCATTCCGAATCTCCATGGATATTTGTATCCAAGACGGATTCTTGCTATTACTGATTCTCTCCCGCGTCCACTTCCTTTTCGTCCATAATGATTGGGATTGTCAGCAGCAACCATGTTGTACCATCGTACAGATTCACTGATATGTTCTTCTATCAACCTTTCCTCAGTCACTTTGTCACGGTGATATTTGCCTGATGATGCCTCTAATTTGTAGAAGAGTCTTAGGTATGAAGTATGGTCTCTCCTTTCTAACGCTTCTAACGATGAAAAAATACATTATGGTGTGATTATCAAGACCATTCTCGCACTAACAGACGTCCAGTGTGAAATGGTGTTGCTTAACCAGAAGCCTACTAAAACAGGACCACCATGTGACCTAGGCCTATAGTCACTGGTCACACGTAGCCTCAATTTTACCGTAATTTGGATTTCACTAAAGCACCGTAATTTTGACTCTGTTGTCCCTATCGTTAAAATTGTGATGGTTTGATCTTTGATTTAATCGTTATCGAACTATTTACCAGGATTAATTACGTCTGCTAGCACACCTTACTGTTGTTACTTTCGTCTGAATTTTGTTCTCAGGATAATATGGAATATTCTTCTTATTAGGCTTGGAAAAATTCCTAGTGGTTTGGGAATTCAAACATGTAAAATCTCATGTATTTACTATTTACTACAATAGAGATTCCCTGTGATCTATAACCCCTTCCTTGAGGATCTGAGAATTTAACCACGTGATCTACGGGCCACCCCAGAATAAATTCCCCGAGATCTGAGAATTTTTCTGGGAAAAAACACGCCCATTCTTGAGGCTATCAGGATAAACCCCCATAATTATCCTGACCAGAAAACCTGAGGACTTGCGGTTTATTTTTTCTCTGCTGTTCTTATCCTCATACGTCGTTTATTTGTGGCTTATTCCTATACCTTATTCTTATATTTTATTAGGTGAATGAAAAAGATCCCCAGGACCTTCTTTCTAAAGATACTGTGAAGTATTCAATGCATTTTATTCGCCTGTTAATGGAGGTGCTTTGTGGGTCCTGTAGAACAGAATACACAGTATACGCAGTATACACAGTATATACTGTGTGTACACAATGTCAGGTAACAGGTTAGGCTCCCGTAGCAGGACAGTGGTGTTCGAGAACGTTTCTTTACACCTGATGCCTCTACTCCCCTAGCAGTATATAGGTATCCGGGAGTTAGGCATCTGTTGTGGGTTGCATTCTGGGGAGACTCAGGAGTTAGCCTTAGGCGCCCTTGGTCTACGTGACATATTTCCTGTCCTAGACAATGGTAAACCACAAAAGATACAGTAGTTCTTCTCAGCTCCGATTGTTCAAATATAGTTTGAACAGTGTTCAGCATTGCTGTTGAACATGATACTATAATTAGGCAAGGCTGCTGTTCATGTTAAAGAAAGTAGCACACAGGGGGGAGAAATTTCAGGACCTCTTAAGCTGTTCTTAGAAGTGGCACTTAAGATAGGCACTCCTTGAAGGTTGAGTGTCTTGTCTGGCGTGCTCTCTCTCTCTCTCTCTCTCTCTCTCTCTCTCTCTCTCTCTCTCTCTCTCTCTCTCTCTCTCTCTCTCTCTCTCTCTCTCTCTCACACACACAGCACACAGCTCATAAAGCTCCCAGATTATCACCTAGGTTGTTGTGATCACCTAGGTTGTTGTGTAGGATAGAGGTGTGCAGGTGGAGTCCCAGATGCTATAAACATACCAACATTCGTATTCAACGGTGAAGAGCTACGAATGTTGAACAAAATACAAATCTGGAAAATCTAGAGCAAGAGACTACCAGAAGAAGACGAAAATCATAACAACAATAGCGGACTTCACTGAACTTGTACTGTGAATAACAGGATAATTTATGAGGTTCCACTTAAGAACAAATAATAAAAGGAGGGTTACTTTGCATATTTGTGAACGTTTAAGATTTGCTAAGAATTCATGAAGCAAAGTTTAGTCTAGGTACAGAGAATGAAAATCTTACAAGTAAAATTGTCCTCCTGCAACATGTATTTTGCAACAGCGGAAGAGTTACTAGCTTAACCGATACCATAAGGAGGCAGAAGGAACAAATTAAGGACTAGTGAAAGAAAATGAAACATGGGGAAACAAGAGGGACGAATTTGAAGGAGTTAACACAAAGAGAGATAAACTTCAAGAATTCAGCACAAGTACCAAAGCTACCAAAACCTGGACCAAGGCTTGGGGAATTAGAAAATTCGTAGGTCACTCAGGTGGAAGATATTACTGAAGGATTGGAAAAGTGTGGAGGAAATAAATAAACATATGTACAAGTTATAAAAGAGAAAGAAACAATCAAAGAAGTATGTTTGGAAGTCAAAAAGAGAAATAAGCAGTGAGGCACTGATGTGACTCAAGCAATAAGGAAAGAACTGATTACCTATAGCAAGCAGCACAGAGCACTATTGATAGAAGTGTGTCTATAAGATTTTGTGAATATTTAGAGGAGATACTATCAAGAGTGGAAAGAGCAGCATAATAGAAAATCATTGAGAAAATGGTAGGTTTAGGAGGTGGCCTATCAACACAGGAAAATATTTGTCATTTTCAGAGGAAAGGCAAATATGTAAAAGGTAAGACTCGCTCCTTAGGGGTGATATTAAATGGAGAGTAGCAAATGCCAGAATTGCTCAGGAATTTCAGGAAACTGCAAAATGATGGGGATGGGGAAACAATTTTCAATACGACAAGGTCTTTTAAAGGGAGACAGAGAGAAGCTGAAACTGAACCATGACGAAGCAAAATGCTAAAATGATGATAGGAATAAAGAAGACAAACTCTTCTTATTAGGTGATAGGGACTGGGTAGCTGGTGAGATGGCAAATAAAAATCCACCAACAAAGAAATTAGAGAAAAGGGGAGTAAAGGGCAAAGGAGGAGGTAACATGTTGTTGAAAATGTTGTAGTCCAACATAGATGGGGTAAGGTAACAAATACTGGAGTTAAATGATACGGTACAGATTAGGTTGTAAGACATTATCGCACTAGCAGGGACAAAACTGAAAGACAAATTTTAAATGTGGTGGTATTCCCGTGAGGCTATACTATTTGGAGACGTAAGATAAGAATTAGAAAAGTTAGAGGAGTTGCTATCCTGGTGCAGGATCGACTAAAGGCAAGAGAATTCATTCTTAACAACCTTCGAGAACTCGACATAACGGCACTGGAGATTTACATTCAGAATGATAAACTGAAACTCTTTATTGCACACACAGTCCACCAGCAAACACGTGGACTAAAGAAGAATTAATAATAAAAAAGAGGGCCGTATGATGATTATGAGAGAGATTATAGTAAGAGCAGATAAAGATAAATCACGTTTGTTGATACTCGCTGACTACAGTTTGCAAGCAATTGGCTAGGAAGCCTACGAAGCAAGACCATAGGACATCTGGACTGGCTAATTCGTGAACCCCATCCTGGAGTCTTTTATGTATCACCACGTTAAACAGCCCACGACAATGGGAGAGGGGGCTGCTCCATCATTATTGGATTT
>WNGS01001312.1:57787240-57807862 GCA_020271785.1 Procambarus virginalis | reverse complement strand
GGTTAGTCATACAGGGTCATATGTTCAGTAGCCTGCACTGGCAAATTTTGGGTGCACTGTGAGGATATCTTCAAGAACACGAGAGTGAATAAAGTAATTGCAAAGCTCCAGGTACCTCATGCCAACTGGTTTGGAAGGTCTAATAACTGGGCATTCGGTGATATAGCGATGGTGTTAGCAAGATATTTAGCAGGTTGAAGCGAACCTCATTCATGATTTCAAAAGAAAATTTTATATAAAATTATGTTGGGAATCACTGAATTACATGAGCGGCAGCTGAAAAAGCGGGGGTCCATGAGCTAAAGCTCGATACTGCAGGGACAAGAGAGAGAGAACATATAGGTGAGCACATTCATCATTAGAGTCACATTTCGTGTGGGAAAAAGTCGCAGGACTTTGTGTCAAACAAAATACATTTTTGTTGTCAATTCCCTTAGGGTTAGCATGGTCATAATTGGTGAGCGTAATGCCACTCCCGTGCGCTGCTTAGCATTTCGTGTTTTTAATAACGCAAATTATCCTTTTATTTAAGAAATTATTCAGCTGTGTTTTCTCCATCACAGTATACACTGAGTATGTATCTCTCCAGGGACGCAAGTTCGATCCTATCACATTGACTCTTTTCATTTTAATATGTTCGTGTAGTGATATAATTCCACAAAATTCTTGTTCTTTAATTATATAGCCAAAACTACATGTTATATTAAGAAGTCCATATACACGATATGTAGTCAGTGTGGCGTCAAGTCAGGTTCGGTGTTGGGTTTTAGGCCTATCACTTCTGGAGGGTTATTGCGGCCACAAAAACACGTGACTGACCAACCACCAAGAACAGTTTAGGCCTGAACATAGTCCTGGACTGAAGTAAACTCTTTGTGTATATACACCAAGAAGCAGGGTACACCTCTCAGTGTATATACACCAAGAAGCAGGGTACACTTCAGTGTATATACACCAAGAAGCAGGGTACACCTCAGTGTATATACACCAAGAAGCAGGGTACACCTCTCAGTGTATATACACCAAGAAGCAGGGTACACCTCTCAGTGTATATACACCAAGAAGCTGGGTACACCTCTCAGTGTATATACACCAAGAAGCAGGGTACACCTCTCAGTGTATATACACCAAGAAGCTGGGTACACCTCTAAGTGTATATACACCAAGAAGCTGTGTACACCTCTCAGTGTATATACACCAAGAAGCAGGGTACACCTCTCAGTGTATATACACCAAGAAGCTGGGTACACCTCTCAGTGTATATACACCACGAAGCTGGGTACACCTCTCAGTGTATATACACCACGAAGCTGGGTACACCTCTCAGTG
Source organism: Procambarus virginalis (assembly GCA_020271785.1). Taxonomy (NCBI): domain Eukaryota; kingdom Metazoa; phylum Arthropoda; class Malacostraca; order Decapoda; family Cambaridae; genus Procambarus; species Procambarus virginalis. The sequence continues at coordinate 57,806,533 of WNGS01001312.1, read as the reverse complement.
TATATACACCAAGAAGCAGGGTACACCTCTCAGTGTATATACACCAAGAAGCAGGGTACACCTCTCAGTGTATATACACCAAGAAGCTGGGTACACCTCTCAGTGTATATACACCAAGAAGCTGGGTACACCTCTCAGTGTATATACACCAAGAAGCAGGGTACACCTCTCAGTGTATATACACCAAGAAGCTGGGTACACCTCTCAGTGTATATACACCACGAAGCTGGGTACACCTCTCAGTGTATATACACCACGAAGCTGGGTACACCTCTCAGTGTATATACACCAAGAAACAGGGTACACCTCTCAGTGTATATACACCACGAAGCTGGGTACACCTCTCAGTGTATATACACCACGAAGCTGGGTACACCTCTCAGTGTATATACACCAAGAAGCAGGGTACACCTCTCAGTGTATATACACCAAGAAGCTGGGTACACCTCTCAGTGTACATACACCAAGAAGCTGGGTACACCTCTCAGTGTATATACACCAAGAAGCAGGGTACACCTCTCAGTGTATATACACCAAGAAGCAGGGGTACACCTCTCAGTGTATATACACCAAGAAGCTGGGTACACCTCTCAGTGTATATACACCAAGAAGCAGGGTACACCTCTCAGTGTATATATTCCTTGATCTATTTCAGATCCAATGTGTTAATAATAATAATATTAATAATAATAATGTTTGTGTATAAAATATAATACAACAAATGTATATTTTTTGTATTAACTAATATGCAAAAAATATTATTATTTGTATCGTGACAACAAAATACATTTCAGTAACTGAGGTCTGCAGTACAGGTCAACTTAAATGGTTGAATAAACAAAGAAACTATGGATTATTCTTTCTTAGTTGTGGTTATGTAGCTCGCACAGGTAGTGGGGGTGTTGTATGTTGTGTAGGAGCACAGGTAGTGGGGTGTTGTATGTTGTGTAGGAGCACAGGTAGTGGGGGTGTTGTATGTTGTGTAGGAGCACAGGTAGTGGGGGTGTTGTATGTTGTGTAGGAGCACAGGTAGTGGGGTGTTGTATGTTGTGTAAGAGCACAGGTAGTGGGGGTGTTGTATGTTGTGTAGGAGCACAGGTAGTGGGTGCTGTATGTTGTGTAGGAGCACAGGTAGTGGGGTGTTGTATGTTGTGTAGGAGCACAGGTAGTGGGGTGTTGTATGTTGTGTAGGAGCACAGGTAGTGGGGGTGTTGTATGTTGTGTAGGAGCACAGGTAGTGGGGTGTTGTATGTTGTGTAGGAGCACAGGTAGTGGGGGTGTTGTATGTTGTGTAGGAGTACAGGTAGTGGGGTGCTGTATGTTGTGTAGGAGCACAGGTAGTGGGTGCTGTATGTTGTGTAGGAGCACAGGTAGTGGGGGTGCTGTATGTTGTGTAGGAGCACAGGTAGTGGGGTGCTGTATGTTGTGTAGGAGCACAGGTAGTGGGTGCTGTATGTTGTGTAGGAGCACAGGTAGTGGGGTGCAGTATGTTGTGTAGGAGCACAGGTAGTGGGGGTGTTGTATGTTGTGTAGGAGTACAGGTAGTAGGGTGCTGTATGTTATGTAGCACAGGTAGTGGGGTGCTGTATGTTGTGTAGGAGCACAGGTAGTGGGGTGCTGTATGTTGTGTAGGAGTACAGGTAGTGGGGTGTTGTATGTTGTGTAGGAGCACAGGTAGTAGGGTGCTGTATGTTATGTAGCACAGGTAGTGGGTGCTGTATGTTGTGTAGGAGCACAGGTAGTGGGGGTGTTGTATGTTGTGTAGGAGCACAGGTAGTAGGGTGCTGTATGTTATGTAGCACAGGTAGTGGGGTGCTGTATGTTGTGTAGGAGCACAGGTAGTAGGGTGCTGTATGTTATGTAGCACAGGTAGTGGGTGCTGTATGTTGTGTAGGAGCACAGGTAGTGGGGGTGTTGTATGTTGTGTAGGAGCACAGGTAGTAGGGTGCTGTATGTTATGTAGCACAGGTAGTGGGTGCTGTATGTTGTGTAGGAGCACAGGTAGTGGGGGTGTTGTATGTTGTGTAGGAGCACAGGTAGTAGGGTGCTGTATGTTATGTAGCACAGGTAGTGGGGTGCTCGTAACATAGCAAAGGTCGTACAATGTAACGATGCACTAATGACAAGGGAAGGGAGGGATGGGGAGGTAATAGACAAGGAGGACGGTAACATATGGCATAATAGACAATTTCATTATCAACTAATCCATTCCATTATTTTGTACTCTTACGGCATAGAAATTATTTCTGTCTTTATTGTGTCATTTGTGTTCACGAGTGTTCACCAGCGTTCACAAGTGTTCACCAGCGTTCACAAGTGTTCACCAGCGTTCACAAGTGTTCACCAGCGTTCACAAGTGTTCACCAGCGTTCACAAGCGTTCACCAGTGTTCCCTCGTTCTCCTATTCCTTTAGTACTAGACACTTGTCAGTGGTGTCAAAATCATTTGCCTGTTTGGAAAAGCTCTCACGAGTCAAGCTTAGGCCCCGGGCCGGGCTTGGGTAGTAGAAAAACTCCCAGAACCTCATCCACGTACAATCCAGGTATTTGTGATGTGACTACAGAGGCGAGCCGTGGCCAGGAGGACCTTCCTCCCCAGGGGCAAGAGTGAAGCACGCATAACAGACAATAACAATAATGATATGCATGTGTTTACAGGCAGAGCGCCTCACGCCGCCTCCATCGCTACACGTTATCATTAGGCTTCCCAGGGACCTCAACCCCTCCAAGGGATGCTGAAACTTCTGATGAATGATTCTAAAGATTCTGATGACTCTATAATGCCCTAGTGCCAGGGAACTACGGACCGGCCTTTGTGGGAACATTGTGAAATAATGAAATCAGTTGATTTGACTTTGGTAGGAATAATTTGGGGGTTATTCACATTTACTTTACTAAAATATATGTTTTCCATTTATTGTCTCGATAGAATCTATAACTACTTATTCTAGTAGGCGTCTTCCTTTATTATTTGAGATGATATATGGAGACGTCCTCATTTCTATGCAAGAAGCAGTTGAACTGTTTGTGGTAAAGACTTCGTGTTCGAAAGTCCATCTTTAAAGCCACAACAGTGAAATTCTCTGTGAAATTGTTCTCTGAATAACGAAATAGATATTGCAAAATTCATATATGACTTCACAGCTGAGAGGTTTTTTCTTTAATTGGTTTTCTACCCATCATTTGCGGCACTCCATCAGCAGTCAGACTCACAGCTTTTATACACAGCTACGGCAAAACACCAAGATTTCATCACCTGTTGATGATATTATTGGCATCAATTCCACACTCTGCTGCCTGCATACCTTCATCAACGTCACTTATACAAACTGCAACTGCCATCTATCAGCCTTATCTCTGCTTTCATCAATGGCAATGAAAAATGGAGAAAAGGTCTTTACACTCTCTCCAACTGCCTGTTAAAACTCGCCCGGTGTTCTGCTTTATTAGAACCATCCACTGGACTGACAAAGACAATCATCATAGGCTACAATATCTCCCGGACTGATAGTCACAAACAGCCTGGACTACAATATCTCTCGGACTGAGTCACAATCATCATAGCCTACAATATCAACCGGACTGAGTCACAAACATCATAGCCTACAATATCTCCCGGACTGACAGTCACAAACTCATATGTCTACGGTGCCTATAAGCACCTCTCCATGAATGGACAGGGGACATTTGGCTCTAGATAGTGCCATAATACTAGGTNGATCACCACCTCAAAGATACTCTCATAATACTGACTCGTGGAGGGGTAAGTGGACCCTTACCTAAATCAGGCAATCAAGTAGGAGTTACCCACTAGTACACAAAGCAGGGGAAACAATTAATTCAAGAGTTTTGCAGTTCAACAATTGAGTTTATTATATCACGAAGCTGTATACTTCCTTACTTAGGCAAATGAATCCTAAATAATAGTCTTCGGGCTCACCATAGCCGTGCTACTTGGAACTTTTTGTTCCAAGTAGCGAATCCTAAACAACAACAACAAAATCCTAATGTTTACTGGTATTTGAACAGAGGATCAGTGGCAGTAATTACGTCAAAAGACCCAGTATACATACATACAGTATTAACCTGTATGGCCTCCACAACTTTGTCCTGATCACACTCTCTATCCTAGGGCAAGTATTGTCCAAAACCACGCTCTCCTGGCACAGCCTTAGGCTATATTTGTGTATTTATGTATGTAGCTTAGCCTAGCATTTTAAAAGCACTACAATCACCTTCTGTGGTTGATTGTTCAATAAATCCCTGAACTATATGTTTAACAAATCTCTCACCCTGTCCATGAAGGACAGAAGAAAATGTATATATATGTTGATTAGCATTGTCAATGTGTGGCCACGTCTGTGGTAGAAAATAATAATAAAACAAAATGTGTGATGTCATCTTTCTAATTGGCTCTCAGCTAATCAAGGGCAGAGGATCAACTCTTTTCGCCTGGCCAAACACAGGAACTGAATCCCAAAATTCTGTTTGCTGATGATGTTACAGCCTTGATAAGCTAGTTACAGCTTTGATAGCTAGTTACAGCCTTGATGAGCTAGTCACGGCCTTGATGAGCTAGTTACAGCCTTGATGAGCTAGTTACAGCCTTGATGAGCTAGTTACAGTCTTGATGAGCTAGTTTCAGCCTTGATGAGCTAGTTACAGTCTTGATGAGCTAGTTACAGCCTTGATGAGCTAGTTACAGCCTTGATGAGCTAGTTACAGCTTTGATGAGCTAGTTACAGCCTTGATGAGCTAGTTACACAGTTTAATGTATATAACAATAATCTTGAAAACACTGGACCACGAGTCTCTCTAGCCAGCAATTTTTAAGTTGTGAAGCAGTTATATAAAATCCAATTTACTAATCAAGCACCTAACACACATCTCGCTAATGTAGGAGTTCAAGATCTCCTCGATGGTCCTGAGGAATGTGAACGTTGTCCTTGTCTAGTAAACTGTCTTTATCATTCCACACTACAACCTACAAGCAATAATTATGTTGTGGTAGAGCACATAGAATAACTAGGCTGTGGGTATTCCACAACCTAACTACTGTATAGGTGGGCGTGCCTTTGACAACTGCAGCACCTCACACTTCCTCATTAACGACCAGGAGTTCCTTCACTTTGAGTCACTCAAGTTCTTCCCTCTCACCCACGTATCTGCCCAACCACTCCCACGCGCGTATCTGCCCAACCACTCCCACCCACGTGTGTGCCCAACCATTTCCACCCACGTATGTGCCCAACCATTCCCATGCATGTATATATCTGGGCTGAGGTCACATATCAGCAGTAACCATATATGAACTATACTTACACATGTGCCTCGAAGCGTCGTATATATATATCAGTCAGTATTAACTGATTAATCAGGAATTGAATGTAAACATTTTACAAGAACAAGCAGGCTATTGTGACTTTCCTAATGCATGCGGTACGGTTTCTCTACCTTGCTTTCTTGTTATTCCATGTCCTGTTATCAATTATTTCTTAGGATGCAACCCACAATATTATTTAACTCCCAGGTTATCACAATAACCTGGAAGTTAATAGATAATCCACAACAGTTATCTTATCCAGTTTTAAGCTACATGAACATAGGAATCAGCAATACGGTGTAAAGTGCCATTAGACCAGGTTCAAGCTCAACAAGCCACACTGTAACTTCAACCCGTCCTCTTAAAAATAACGTCTCTTTTTCGCTCGTATGCGCGCTATGGCCAAATATGAACGTAATTTTAAATGAAATCGGCTCACGAAAGTGATGTACTGTCCCGTTTGTAACTTACACGAGGGGCCTAACACCTTCAGGCTCAACAAGCCACTACAAGCTCATGACACTAGAAGATAACGATCATAAACAGACAGTGAGGTGTAATTCTTTATGTCATAACCTACTCGCCTTCATGTGTTTGTGTAATTACCTAAGTGTTAACTACCTAAGTGTAGTTACAGGATGAGAGCTACGCTCGTGGTGTCCCGTCTTCCCAGCACTCTTTGTCATATAACGCTTTGAAACTACTGACGGTCTTGGCCTCCACCACCTTCTCCCCTAACTAAAATGTGTGTTAGTGTGTGTGTGTGTTTGTGTGTGTGTGTGTGTGTGTGTGTGTGGTGTGTGTGTGTGTGTGTGTGTGTGTGTGTGTGTGTGTGTGTGTGTGTGTGTGTGTGTGTGTGTTCTCATCCTGTAACTACCTAAGGGGTAGTTACGGGATGAGGTGTGATGTCCAATACTCTTCCCCAAATATAATGCTGGGAAACTACTGATATTCTGGCATCCACGTAAAAAAATTATGTGTGTTTTTCGGCAACTTTGGTCTCCTTAGCTTGAATCTAGACCTCTTTTTTTCTAGAAATTGCTGGTTTAAATAAGTCCTTATATATTTATTCAGTTCTTGTTACTATTTTGTACGCAGTGATCATGTCACCTCTTTTTTTTCTGTCGTGGGCCTGTTTAATACGTGTAGCCTCTCCTCGCAGTTATTGTTGTCTCCAGTTTGTTGACGTGCTTCTTGAGCTATGGAGACAAATGACTAAGAACTGGAGTCCAGCATAGTGACTGAAGGTGCTCAAGTTATAACTTGAGTACTAGTACTCAATAACAAGTCTCAGAAGGTTATTAATAGACAACAGTCTATTAATAACCATCACAGTTAATGTCTGAAGGATCTTGTAATATTAAATGGAATGTGATTTGGCAATGATAATAACTTTCGTATAAAATTTGTGTTGATTCCATCCCATGTTGAAGTTATCATGTGTGTCTGTCTTGCTCGCTGGCCAACGACAGCAAGGAATCAACCTCATACTCTGACTGTACAATTAATGAAATTGTAAAAATATAAAAATCAAATAACTTCAGATCTAGAAGAAATGATACACGACCCAAAAGCTGCAGTATTATAAGCTATGACCACTTTNGTCCACCACCGCCCACGGGATGGGTATGGGGTCCACCACCGCCCACGGGATGGGTATGGGGTCCACCACCGCCCACGGGATGGGTATGGGGTCCACACCGCCCACGGGATGGGTATGGGGTCCACCAACCGCCCACGGAATGGGTATGGGGTCCACCACCGCCCACGGGATTGGTATGGGGTCCACCACCGCCCACGGGATGGGAATGGGGTCCACCACCGCCCACGGGATGAGTATGGGGTCCACCAACGCCCACGGGATGGGTATGGGGTGCATAATAAAAATGGAATGAAGTAGATATATTAAAAGTGAGAGAGAAATCCTACAATACTAGTTAATACACATTTATAAAACATGTCATTCACTTAGATCTTCTAGTGAATGCCATGACATTCATAGAACACAAGATGAAGGGACGACGACGACGTTCGGTCCATCCTAGACCATTATCACTCAATCGACATGATAATGTCCAGGATGGACCGAAACGTCCCTCGTCCCTTCATCCTCTGTTGTGAGGTTTGGTCATCCTAATTGGGAGGACCCTTATCAACAGAGAGTTAACTAGTATATCACTCAATAGTGGTCACTAGGAATTTATGCTTCTCATAAGATACAAGTTGTTGTACCCATCAGATATCAGGGCCTGAAATATCAACCCTGTGTTTTGCAGTACATATAGTAACGGTGAGAACCGTAACATATATACTCACCTACAACGAAATTAGAAAGTAGTAATCTGAACTATTGAGTTGGGCAAACCGGAAACATTATTTTTTACTTGTGTTGCTTTGACAAACTAAACTACCCTAACCTAACCTTCCAAGGCCTAATACACGATATCTGAGGCGTAATATAGTACATATATGTGCTATACTAGGTCTAGGAATATTTAAGTTTCTTTTTCAGCTTCATTTATTTTAAAATAATTCCTTACTAGTCAGTATCCTACTATCTAAAAGCTAAGTACGTACGAATTTGTGACTATTGACGCTGGTGGCAATAGGTGCTAAACAATGGAATGGGTTGTAAAATATGGAGCACCCGGAGTGTATAACCACTTTAATAACCGCACTACAAAACTACCCGAGTTGCACAATTAATACTATACACAATCTTCCAAAGGCTTAATTGATACAACTGCTGGAACCAACTAGGAATGATGGGTGTGTCGGGGGAACAAGGCGAGGACAGGTGTCCTTGGTCGAGTCTTAACCTGGCAGCACCGGTGAGTGTGCAACTTGCACACACACACACACACACACACACACACACACACACACACACACACACACACACACACACACACACACACACACACACACACACATCATCATCATCATCATCATTCAGATGATGATTCAGAATCATTTAGAAATTTGTATACCACATATGTCAGACCAATCCTGGAGTATGCAATCCCAGCATGGAGTCTATATCTAGTCAAGCATAAGACTAAACTGGAAAAGGTTCAAAGGTTTGCCACCAGACTAGTAACCGAGCTGAGAGGTATGAGCTACGAGGAGAGACTACGGGAATTAAACCTCACTTCGCTGGAAGACAGAAGAGTTAGGGGGACATGATCACCACATTCAAGATTCTCAAGGGAATTGATAGGGTAGATAAAGACAGGCTACTTAACACAAGGGGCACACGCACTAGGGGACACAGGTGGAAACTGAGTGCCCAAATGAGCCACAGAGATATTAGAAAGAACTTTTTTAGTGTCAGAGTGGTTGACAAATGGAATGCATTAGGAAGTGATGTGGTGGAGGCTGACTCCATACACAGTTTCAAGTGTAGATATGATAGAGCCCAGTAGGCTCAGGAACCTGTACACCTGTTGATTGACGGTTGAGAGGCGGGACCAAAGAGCCAGAGCTCAACCCCCGCAAGTACAATTACGTGAGTACACACAACCACAACATTTACATACACTTCTTAATGCAAATCAAAACATACGGGATACAAGATATATACCAAGATATCTGACATGATTTCCTTCAAAGTCTAATCAAACAAACAAACATCAAGTAAAAATACCAGATATTATTGAAACAGCACAACCAAATATTACGTCACTGCCCACTAGAAGAACAGAGATCCACGACAGCTTACTTGAACAACCAAATATGATAACACCTGTAATCCCTTGTTCTGACAGGTGTCTGCTGGACATAGCATTAACTAGCAGCTCACAGTCTTAAGGCGTAATGACTGCCACCACCTCTGTGTGTCCCCTTGGAGCCGCACTACACCGAGGCTAATGGTAGTTGAGCACTGAGGCTCGTGTGCTCCACTCACCTATCCCAGGACAGGGAAGGGAGAATAAAACGCAGAGCTCCCCACTGACTCTTGACCAGGCATGTAATGATCACCACCTCAAAGATACTCTCATAATACTGACTCGTGGAGGGGTAAGTTGACCCTTACCTAAATCAGGCAATCAAGTAGGAGTTACCCACTAGTACACAAAGCAGGGGAAACAATTAATACTCAAGAGTTTTGCAGTTCAACAATTGAGTTTATTATATCACGAAGCTGTATGCTTCCTTACTTAGGCAAATGAATCCTAAATAATAGTCTTCGGGCTCACCATAGCCCGTGCTACTTGGAACTTTTTGTTCCAAGTAGCGAATCCTAAACAACAACAACAAAATCCTAATGTTTACTGGTATTTGAACAGAGGATCAGTGGCAGTAATTACGTCAAAAGACCCAGTATACATACATACAGTATTAACCTGTATGGCCTCCACAACTTTGTCCTGATCACACTCTCTATCCTAGGGCAAGGATTGTCCAAAACCACGCTCTCCTGGCACAGCGCTTAGGCTGTATTTGTGTATTTATGTATGTAGCTTAGCCTAGCATTTTAAAAGCACTACAATCACCTTCTGTGGTTGATTGTTCAATAATCCCTGAACTATATGTTTAACAAATCTCTCACCTGTCCATGAAGGACAGAAGAAAATGTATATATATGTTGATTAGCATTGTCAATGTGTGGCCACGTCTGTGTAGAAATAATAATAAACAAAATGTGTGATGTGATCTTTCTAATTGGCTCTCAGCTAATCAAGGGCAGAGGATCAACTCTTTTCGCCTGGCCAAACACAGGAACTGAATCCCAAAATTCTGTTTGCTGATGATGTTACAGCCTTGATAAGCTAGTTACAGCTTTGATAGCTAGTTACAGCCTTGATGAGCTAGTCACGGCCTTGATGAGCTAGTCACGGCCTTGATGAGCTAGTTACAGCCTTGATGAGCTAGTTACAGCCTTGATGAGCTAGTTACAGTCTTGATGAGCTAGTTACAGCCTTGATGAGCTAGTTACAGTCTTGATGAGCTAGTTACAGCCTTGATGAGCTAGTTACAGCCTTGATGAGCTAGTTACAGCCTTGATGAGCTAGTTACAGCCTTGATGAGCTAGTTACACAGTTTAATGTATATAACAATAATCTTGAAAAACACTGGACCACGAGTCTCTCTAGCCAAGCAATTTTTAAGTTGTGAAGCAGTTATATAAAATCCAATTTACTAATCAAGCACCTAACACACATCTCGCTAATGTAGGAGTTCAAGATCTCCTCGATGGTCCTGAGGAATGTGAACGTTGTCCTTGTCTAGTAAACTGTCTTTATCATTCCACACTACAACCTACAAGCAATAATTATGTTGTGGTAGAGCACATAGAATAACTAGGCTGTGGGTATTCCACAACCTAACTACTGTATAGGTGGGCGTGCCTTTGACAACTGCAGCACCTCACACTTCCTCATTAACGACCAGGAGTTCCTTCACTTTGAGTCACTCAAGTTCTTCACTCTCACGCACGTATCTGCCCAACCACTCCCACCCACGTGTGTGCCCAACCACTCCCACCCACGTATGTGCCCAACCATTCCCACGCATGTATATATCTGGGATGAGGTCACATATCAGCAGTAACCATATATGAACTATACTTACACATGTGCCTCGAAGCGTCGTATATATATATCAGTCAGTATTAACTGATTAATCAGGAATTGAATGTAAACATTTTACAAGAACAAGCAGGCTATTGTGACTTTCCTAATGCATGCGGTACGGTTTTTCTACCTTGCTTTCCTGTTATTCCATGTCCTGTTATCAATTATTTCTCAGGATGCAACCCACAATATTTATTTAACTCCCAGGTTATCACAATAACCTGGAAGTTAATAGATAATCCACAACAGTTATCTAATTCCAGTTTTAAGCTACATGAACATAGGAATCAGCAATAAGGTGTAAAGTGCCATTAGACCAGGTTCAAGCTCAACAAGCCACACTGTAACTTCAACCCGTCCTCTTAAAAATAACGTCTCTTTTTCGCTCGTATGCGCGCTATGGCCAAATATGAACGTAATTTTAAATGAAATCGGCTCACGAAAGTGATGTACTGTCCCGTTTGTAACTTACACGAGGGGTCTAACACCTTCAGGCTCAACAAGCCACTACAAGCTCATGACACTAGAAGATAACGATCATAAACAGACAGTGAGGTCTAATTCTTTATGTCATAACCTACTCGCCTTCATGTGTTTGTGTAATTACCTAAGTGTTAATTACCTAAGTGTAGTTACAGGATGAAAGCTACGCTCGTGGTGTCCCGTCTTCCCAGCACTCTTTTTTTTTTTTTTTTTTTTTTTTTTTTTGAGATATATACAAGAGTTGTTACATTCTTGTACAGCCACTAGTACGCGTAGCGTTTCGGGCAGGTCCCTGGAATACGATCCCCGCCGCGAAGAATCGTTTTTTCATCCAAGTACACATTTTACTGTTGCGTTAAACAGAGGCTACAGTTAAGGAATTGCGCCCAGTAAATCCTCCCCGGCCAGGATACGAACCCATGACATAGCGCTCGCGGAACGCCAGGCGAGTGTCTTACCACTACACCACGGAGACCCTTACCTGAATCAGGCAATCAAGTAGGAGTTACCCACTAGTACACAAAGCAGGGGAAACAATTAATACTCAAGAGTTTTGCAGTTCAACAATTGAGTTTATTATATCACGAAGCTGTATACTTCCTTACTTAGGCAAATGAATCCTAAATAATAGTCTTCGGGCTCACCATAGCCCGTGCTACTTGGAACTTTTTGTTCCAAGTAGCGAATCCTTTGTCATATAACGCTTTGAAACTACTGACGGTCTAGGCCTCCACCACCTTCTCCCCTAACTAAAATGTGTGTTAGTGTGTGTGAAGTGTGTGTGTGTGTGTGTGTGTGTGTGTGTGTGTGTGTGTGTGTGTGTGTGTGTGTGTGTGTGTGTGTGTGTTCTCATCCTGTAACTACCTAAGGGGTAGTTACGGGATGAGGTGTGATGTCCAATACTCTTCCCCAACATATGCTGTGAAACTACTGATATTCTGGCATCCACGTAAAAAAATTATGTGTGTTTTTTCGGCAACTTTGTCTCCTTAGCTTGAATCTATGACCTCTTTTTTCTAGAAATTGCTGGTTTAAATAAGTCCTTATATATTTATTCAGTTCTTGTTACTATTTTGTACGCAGTGATCATGTCACCTCTTTTTTTTCTGTCGTGGGCCTGTTTAATACGTGTAGCCTCTCCTCGCAGTTAATTGTTGTCTCCAGTTTGTTGACGTGCTTCTTGAGCTATGGAGACAAATGACTAAGAACTGGAGTCCAGCATAGTGACTGAAGGTGCTCAAGTTATAACTTGAGTACTAGTATTCAATAACAAGTCTCAAGAAGGTTATTAATAGACAACAGTCTATTAATAACCATCACAGTTAATGTCTGAAGGATCTTGTAATATTAAATGGAATGTGATTTTGGCCAATGATAATAACTTTCGTATAAAATTTGTGTTGATTCCATCCCATGTTGAAGTTATCATGTCTGTCTGTCTTGCTCGCTTGGCCAACGACAGCAAGGAATCAAACCTCAGACTCTGACTGTACAATTTAATGAAATTGTAAAAAATATAAAAATCAAAATAAATTCAGATCTAGAAGAAATGATAACGACCCAAAAGCTGCAGTATTATAAGCTATGACCACTTTTGTAATGATAGTTATTCAAGTTCAAGTATGTTTATTAAGACAAGAAAAAAATACATCTCAAAGGGATAGAGTAGCTTAGGCTACTTCTACTCGACTTGAGAATGGTCCAGGACCGACCGAAACGTCGTCGTCCCTTCACCTTCTAGTGTGTGGTCTGGTCAACTTACTTTAGCCACGTTATTGTAACTCATCCCCTGCATATTTCTACCCCCCTATGACAGATATTTGTGTACAGTGAACTCAGTGATGGAAACAAAGAATGGGACGAGGCTGTGAGACATATATGCCTTGGCAAGGCCTGCATCTGGCAGGTTAGTGAGGCTGAGTCACTGCTGAGGTATTCACCTTGTCAACTCTGTGTCCTTGCGGCACTGAGTATCACTATCCTGTATGGCACCTCACTATCCTGTATGGCACCTCACTGCTAAAACATCCGCACGAACACTTACGTTATTGAATGTGAGGCTGTGAAAGATTTTACATCTCCTGGTTTATTGTATAATCAACAATGTAATTATTTCGTTGAATCTGTAATACCATATTTGCAAGATATCCGAAAATATGATTCAAAAAAATTCATTTAGGATTTTAGGGGTTTTATTTTTGAAGTGATACTCTTATGAACCAATCCCCTGTCCTGTGTGGCAGTGAATATGAGCAGCATTCTCACAATCCTGTGTGGCAGTGAATATGAGCAGGATTCTCACAATCCTGTGTGGCAGTGAATATGAGCAGCATTCTCACTATCCTGTGTGGCAGTGAATATGAGCAGCATCCTCACTGTTCTGTGTGACATTGAATTTGAGCAGCATCCTCACGGCCCTGTGTGACAGTGAATATGAGCAGCATCCTCACTGTTCTGTGTGACAGTGAATATGAGCAGCATCCTCACTGTGCTGTGTGACAGTGAATATGAGCGGCACCTCACTCTCCTGTGTGGCAATGAATATGAGCAGTATCCTCATTGTCCTGTGTGGCAGTGAATATGAGCAACATCCTCATCACACGAGGGAACTCGAAAAGGTTTAGAAATTAGCAACGAGCCTCGTCCCAGAATTGCAAGACACAGGCATTAAAGAGAGACCGAAGAACTAAACCTGACAACGCTTGTAAGGAGGAGACATGATAGAGGCGTTAATATATTATATATAATATTATATAATATAATATATATATATATATATATATATAACCTTTAAATACACAATATATATATATATATATATATTATATATATATATAGATATAAATATATATATATAACCTTTAAATAAACATATATTTATATAGATATATATATATATATATATATATATATATATATATATATATATATATATATATATATATAAATATATATATATAAAGAGGGAAATTGACACTACATCGATGAAGAAACAAAGGAGTCGCGACGGTGTTATTTTTTTTTATTAACACATTAGGTACATCTGCATTTGTGCAGCTACCCTAGACTATATGAAGGGGAGTACAGCGTGTCAAAAAGCTAGCTACGTGATGCTAAAATCCCCATCACACAGGATGGATAGTCGTACAGTCATGTGATAAGTAGTCTGCACTGACAGACTCCTGGTTCGTTATGAGGATATCATCATGAACACAAGAGTGAGTAAGATAGCAGTGGTAATAAAAGTCCCCATCTCGCAGGATGGTTAGTCATACAGGGTCATATGTTCAGTAGCCTGCACTGGCAAATTTTGGGTGCACTGTGAGGATATCTTCAAGAATACGAGAGTGAATAAAGTAATTGCAAAGCTCCAGGTACCTCATGCCAACTGGTTTGGAAGGTCTAATAACTGGGCATTCGGTGATATAGCGATGGTGTTAGCAAGATATTTAGCAGGTTGAAGCGAACCTCATTCATAATTTCAAAAGAAAATTTGATATACAATTATGTTGGGAATCACTGAATTACATGAGCGGCAGCTGAAAAAGCGGGGGTCCATGAGCTAAAGCTCGATACTGCAGGGACAAGAGAGAGAGAACATATAGGTGAGCACATTCATCATTAGAGTCACATTTCGTGTGGGAAAAAGTCGCAGGACTTTGTGTCAAACAAAATACATTTTTGTTGTCAATTCCCTTAGGGTTAGCATGGTCATAATTGGTGAGCGTAATGCCACTCCCGTGCGCTGCTTAGCATTTCGTGTTTTTAATAACGCAAATTATCCTTTTATTTAAGAAATTATTCAGCTGTGTTTTCTCCATCACAGTATACACTGAGTATGTATCTCTCCAGGGACGCAAGTTCGATCCTATCACATTGACTCTTTTCATTTTAATATGTTCGTGTAGTGATATAATTCCACAAAATTCTTGTTCTTTAATTATATAGCCAAAACTACATGTTATATTAAGAAGTCCATATACACGATATGTAGTCAGTGTGGCGTCAAGTCAGGTTCGGTGTTGGGTTTTAGGCCTATCACTTCTGGAGGGTTATTGCGGCCACAAAAACACGTGACTGACCAACCACCAAGAACAGTTTAGGCCTGAACATAGTCCTGGACTGAAGTAAACTCTTTGTGTATATACACCAAGAAGCAGGGTACACCTTTCAGTGTATATACACCAAGAAGCAGGGTACACTTCAGTGTATATACACCAAGAAGCAGGGTACACCTCAGTGTATATACACCAAGAAGCAGGGTACACCTCTCAGTGTATATACACCAAGAAGCAGGGTACACCTCTCAGTGTATATACACCAAGAAGCTGGGTACACCTCTCAGTGTATATACACCAAGAAGCAGGGTACACCTCTCAGTGTATATACACCAAGAAGCTGGGTACACCTCTAAGTGTATATACACCAAGAAGCTGTGTACACCTCTCAGTGTATATACACCAAGAAGCAGGGTACACCTCTCAGTGTATATACACCAAGAAGCTGGGTACACCTCTCAGTGTATATACACCACGAAGCTGGGTACACCTCTCAGTGTATATACACCACGAAGCTGGGTACACCTCTCAGTGTATATACACCAAGAAGCAGGGTACACCTCTCAGTGTATATACACCAAGAAGCAGGGTACACCTCTCAGTGTATATACACCAAGAAGCTGGGTACACCTCTCAGTGTATATACACCAAGAAGCTGGGTACACCTCTCAGTGTATATACACCAAGAAGCAGGGTACACCTCTCAGTGTATATACACCAAGAAGCTGGGTACACCTCTCAGTGTATATACACCACGAAGCTGGGTACACCTCTCAGTGTATATACACCACGAAGCTGGGTACACCTCTCAGTGTATATACACCAAGAAACAGGGTACACCTCTCAGTGTATATACACCACGAAGCTGGGTACACCTCTCAGTGTATATACACCACGAAGCTGGGTACACCTCTCAGTGTATATACACCAAGAAGCAGGGTACACCTCTCAGTGTATATACACCAAGAAGCTGGGTACACCTCTCAGTGTACATACACCAAGAAGCTGGGTACACCTCTCAGTGTATATACACCAAGAAGCAGGGTACACCTCTCAGTGTATATACACCAAGAAGCAGGGGTACACCTCTCAGTGTATATACACCAAGAAGCTGGGTACACCTCTCAGTGTATATACACCAAGAAGCAGGGTACACCTCTCAGTGTATATATTCCTTGATCTATTTCAGATCCAATGTGTTAATAATAATAATATTAATAATAATAATGTTTGTGTATAAAATATAATACAACAAATGTATATTTTTTGTATTAACTAATATGCAAAAAATATTATTATTTGTATCGTGACAACAAAATACATTTCAGTAACTGAGGTCTGCAGTACAGGTCAACTTAAATGGTTGAATAAACAAAGAAACTATGGATTATTCTTTCTTAGTTGTGGTTATGTAGCTCGCACAGGTAGTGGGGGTGTTGTATGTTGTGTAGGAGCACAGGTAGTGGGGTGTTGTATGTTGTGTAGGAGCACAGGTAGTGGGGGTGTTGTATGTTGTGTAGGAGCACAGGTAGTGGGGTGTTGTATGTTGTGTAGGAGTACAGGTAGTGGGGTGCTGTATGTTGTGTAGGAGCACAGGTAGTGGGGTGCTGTATGTTGTGTAGGAGCACAGGTAGTGGGGTGCTGTATGTTGTGTAGGAGCACAGGTAGTGGGGTGCTGTATGTTGTGTAGGAGCACAGGTAGTGGGGGTGCTGTATGTTGTGTAGGAGCACAGGTAGTGGGGTGTTGTATGTTGTGTAGGAGCACAGGTAGTGGGGTGCTGTATGTTGTGTAGGAGCACAGGTAGTGGGGGTGTTGTATGTTGTGTAGGAGCACAGGTAGTGGGGTGCTGTATGTTGTGTAGGAGCACAGGTAGTGGGGTGCTGTATGTTGTGTAGGAGCACAGGTAGTGGGGGTGTTGTATGTTGTGTAGGAGCACAGGTAGTAGGGTGCTGTATGTTGTGTAGGAGCACAGGTAGTGGGGTGCTGTATGTTGTGTAGGAGCACAGGTAGTGGGGGTGCTGTATGTTGTGTAGGAGCACAGGTAGTGGGGTGTTGTATGTTGTGTAGGAGCACAGGTAGTGGGGTGCTGTATGTGTGTAGGAGCACAGGTAGTGGGGTGTTGTATGTTATGTAGCACAGGTAGTGGGGTGCTCGTAACATAGCAAAGGTCGTACAATGTAACGATGCACTAATGACAAGGGAAGGGAGGGATGGGGAGGTAATAGACAAGGAGGACGCTAACATATGGCATAATAGACAATTTCATTATCAACTAATCCATTCCATTTATTTTGTACTCTTACGGCATAGAAATTATTTCTGTCTTTATTGTGTCATTTGTGTTCACGAGTGTTCACCAGCGTTCACAAGTGTTCACCAGCGTTCACAAGTGTTCACCAGCGTTCACAAGTGTTCACCAGCGTTCACAAGTGTTCACCAGCGTTCACAAGTGTTCACCAGCGTTCACAAGTGTTCACCAGCGTTCACAAGTGTTCACCAGCGTTCACAAGTGTTCACCAGCGTTCACAAGTGTTCACCAGCGTTCACAAGTGTTCACCAGCGTTCACAAGCGTTCACCAGCGTTCACAAGCGTTCACCAGTGTTCCCTCGTTCTCCTATTCCTTTAGTACTAGACACTTGTCAGTGGTGTCAAAATCATTTGCCTGTTTGGAAAAGCTCTCACGAGTCAAGCTTAGGCCCCGGGCCGGGCTTGGGTAGTAGAAAAACTCCCAGAACCTCATCCACGTACAATCCAGGTATTTGTGATGTGACTACATGAGGCGAGCCGTGGCCAGGAGGACCTTCCTCCCCCAGGGGCAAGAGTGAAGCACGCATAACAGACAATAACAATAATAATATGCATGTGTTTACAGGCAGAGCGCCTCACGCCGCCTCCATCGCTACACGTTGTTATCATTAGGCTTCCCAGGGACCTCAACCTCTCCAAGGGATGCTGAAACTTCTGATGAATGATTCTAAAGATTCTGATGACTCTATAATGCCCTGGTGCCAGGGAACTACGGACCGGCCTTTGTGGGAACATTGTGAAATAATGAAATCAGTTGATTTGACTTTGGTAGGAATAATTTGGGGGTTATTCACATTTACTTTACTAAAATATATGTTTTCCATTTATTGTCTCGATAGAATCTATAACTACTTATTCTAGTAGGCGTCTTCCTTTATTATTTGAGATGATATATGGAGACGTCCTCATTTCTATGCAAGAAGCAGTTGAACTGTTTGTGGTAAAGACTTCGTGTTCGAAAGTCCATCTTTAAAGCCACAACAGTGAAATTCTCTGTGAAATTGTTCTCTGAATAACGAAATAGATATTGCAAAATTCATATATGACTTCACAGCTGAGAGGTTTTTTCTTTAATTGGTTTTCTACCCATCATTTGCGGCACTCCATCAGCAGTCAGACTCACAGCTTTTATACACAGCTACGGCAAAACACCAAGATTTCATCACCTGTTGATGATGTTTATTGGCATCAATTCCACACTCTGCTGCCTGCATACCTTCATCAACGTCACTTATACAAACTGCAACTTGCCATCTATCAGCCTTATCTCTGCTTTCATCAATGGCAATGAAAAATGGAGAAAAGGTCTTTACACTCTCTCAAACTGCCTGTTAAAACTCGCCCGGTGTTCTGCTTTATTAGAACCATCCACTGGACTGACAATGACAATCATCATAGGCTACATATCTCCCGGACTGATAGTCACAAACAGCCTGGACTACAATATCTCTCGGACTGAGTCACAATCATCATAGCCTACAATATCAACGGACTGAGTCACAACATCATAGCATACAATATCTCCCGGACTGACAGTCACAAAC
>WNGS01001312.1:57719851-57738479 GCA_020271785.1 Procambarus virginalis | reverse complement strand
CTGTCTCTCTGTCTCTCTCTCTCTCTCTGTATAATACCCACAATTTCGGCCTGTAACCTTTAAGACAATGTTTCCTGTAACCTCCAAGACAATGTTTCCTGTAACCTTTAAGACAATGTTTCCTGTAACCTCCAAGACAATGTTTCCTGTAACCTCCAAGACAATGTTTCCTGTAACCTCCAAGACAATGTTTCCTGTAACCTCCAAGACAATGTTTCCTGTAACCTCCAAGACACACAATGCTCCCAAACACCTTCGTTATAACTTATTGGTAAATCTATCAACTTCTGCCAATCAAAATTGTCGTCTTTGTATTTTTCTCGCAAGTAAATAATGTACAAATCAACTTTTTTGGTTATAAAAATGTTGTTTTTGAATTATTCAACACAAATTTAGTTCCATTGCTATTGAATTTTCCTTATTGTAAACTTATATTGAAGTTATAATTTTGTTAATGAAATTTTTATTTCAAACCACATTCTAATAAAAAAACAAATGCTAATCAAAACAAAACATAGGCAATTCTCTCTATACCTCCCCCTCTCTTTCCCTTTCATATATTCTGAATTCTTTTAACCCAATTAACATATGCAGGTTGTTACATTATTCCAAGACCGACTATGTTAGGCTGGACAGGTGATGTATGAGGCACCTGTTCTGCCTCCCCCCCCCCCCCCCCCGTCGTCTAGCTCCTAGAAAGAGATCACAGATCCATTTTGGAGGATAATAAGGCCAGCGAAACATATTCAAGCCCGTAAGAGCTTTTTTCTTTCATTTAAAAGCTTTTGGTTATTATGGAATGAAATAAACTGCTTGTAGAACGAGTGTTCATGAGGCATTGTGTAGACTTGTTTGCACAAATTAAAAAGTGCATCTAGAATATTTATCACTATAACGACCAGTTAAATATGAAATATTACAAGTAAAATGAAATGGGAAGTGTATATAGCAAGGCAGGTTAAAATATGCCCTCAAACCTGCTTTCATGTATATCACACACACATTAGGGAGAAGATTGGTCTTTATCTATATAGTTAGGTCGAGTAACTAATGATGAGACATAATTGAGAGGTATTATAAATGTATTCTTTGTCAACGTGTTTACTAGAGAAGAAATTATTATCTGAAACACACCTGAGGAGATCTACGTAGGTGCTGAGGACATGTTAGATTGTTTCGTGTTTGCTAATTGCTTGGAATCTGTGGTTGGAGGGTTTGTTTGGGTTAAACTGTCAGTAGTTAGAGGTATGGGCATGGATTTGGGGAAAGAAGGCAAAGAAAGTATTTGTCGGTATGAAAAACTATAGGTAAATGGAACAGGGAAGGAGAAGGTCTTCAAATTAGCAGTACCCTTAAGGTGTATTACACGGACAGTAGGAGTTTATGAAATAAAATATATCCTTTATATGTTCTTGAGTGCACATAAACAACTGATATTATTGCAGTAAATGAAACATGGATAAATATATAAAACAGGGAACTATTAACTGAATATCATATAAACGGAGTTAAACAGTTTCACACAGATAGACATATCTGACGAGGAGGGGAAGTAGCCATATATGTCAAGGAAAATTTAAAATGTCAAAGGGGTAATCAAAACTAAGCCACACAAAAACTATTCAGTTAGAATTAAATGAAAAAGGTTGTAATCTAATAATCGGAGCTATGTACGGGTCTCCAAAGTTAGAATGGAAACAAAGCATCTATGGGATGAAATATCTACAACACTGATAACCGAACCAGCATAATTGTTTTAGAATTAGTTGACGATTAAGGAACACATAAAGGAACCAACAAGGGAAAATAATATTTTAGCCTTTTAGTTAACTAACAGGGCGATACAAATTAATAAGTAATAGTAATGTCTTCTCACAGACATAATAACATAGGATAAAAACTCACACTTATGTATTTGGGAAATTTATGTGAAGATTTACACAAATCGTTTGCACTCTCCTGAGTGCTTCGTGAAGGTCTGAGTGTGTGGTTAGGACCAGACTTGGGATTAGACATATCAACGTCTAATCCTAGCAACGATTACGGTTAGGATTAGGTAAGTCTGGTCCTAACCACACACTCAGACCTTGACAAGCACTCAGGAGAGTGCAAACGATTTGTGTAAATCTTCACATAAATTTCCCAAATACATAAGTGTGAGTTTTTATCTTATGTTATTATGTCTGTGAGAAGACATTACTATTACTTATTAATTTGTGTCTCCCTGTTACTTAACACTAAGCCTAAAATATTATTTTCCCTCGATGGTTCCTTTATGTGTTCCTTAATCGTCAACTAATTCTAAACAAAAAGAGAGTGCGGAAGACTTGGGGTAAATTTTTACATAAAATTCACAAATACATAAGTGAGAGTTTTTGTCCTACGCAAATTAATGACACAGAAATAGGGAGTGAGGCAGGGAACAGTGATCACAAGGAAATAGGGAGTGAGCTAGGGAACAGTGATCACAAGGAAATCAGATTTAGCATAGAATGGAATAGATATGTAAGAGAGAATTCTGCCAAGGTGACAGATTTCCGAAAACCTGATTTTAATGGACTAAGAAATTTCTTGGGTGGGATAGATCGGACAGACCTGGCAGTGGGTAGATGGGCGGTATTTTAGCGAGATGTTAACCTAGCGATGGGTGACGTAACAAGGGATTATGATGTAGATTCAATATATAACTTATTTAAAAATATTATTAGCCAAGTCCAGGAACGTAGTATACCATACAAATTGATTAGGTCGAATAATAATGACCCAAGATGGATAACTATAGGTTTGAAGAACCTTATATTTAAAAAGAAATCTTGGTACAAAAGGATTAATAATGAGACCTTAATCTAGCACAAGAATTCATAAAAATAGTTCGAAATTTAAAAACAAAATCAGTAAAGCAAACAGAAGCACTGAAGCACGGTAGTAGTCTTAGGTATAGCAGGCCAAAGACAAATCCTAAAGTTTTTTTGCTTCAGTTATAGCGAACAAAGGTTATGGAAAAGACAGGTCCTTTAAAAATTGAGAGGTCTGATAACTGATAATGACAAAGGGATGAGTAGTGTTTAAATAAATATTTTGTCTCTGTATTTACTAAGAAGAACTTAACATTATGTCTTCAGCCGAACAAGTCTATATTGGTGGGGAAGAAGACAGGTTGATTACTTAATAGTACTGGAAGGAAGTTATTAAACAAATGAAACTCACGCCAAACAAATCCCCAGGGCCGGACGAAGTGTTTGCCAGGGTGCTTAAAGAATGCAAAGAGAAGCTTAGCAAGCCGTTATCTACCATATTTAATAAATCATTAGTGAGCCAGAGTGCCAGTGTCGTGGAAGGTTGCCAATGCGGTTCCAATTTTCAAGAAAGTAGAAAGTAGTTCGACTTGCGTCAAACTGTCGGCAAATTAGCTTAATGTCTATTGTGCGAAAAGTGTTTTCTTTAATCGACAACTGCAGAAGCAATTCTTCATCATTTTGAAAAACATAGATTAACAAATGATTCACAACTTGGTTTTACTAAGGCCGTTCACGTTTGACAAATTTGCTGTCATTCTACTAAAGCATAATTGAGGCAGTTGATTAAAAGGTTTGTGACGTTGTGTACCTTGACTTTAGAAAAGCTTTGATACAGTACTACATGAAAGATTAATTAAATAAGAATGGTGCCTCACGGTGTGGGGTGCTATATTAAGCTGGGTTAGGGCATTGTTATACCAAAGGAAACAAAGAGTTAGTATAAATGGAGTTAAGTCAGAGTGGGGAACTGTTGTAAGTGGAGTGCCTCAAGGCTCTGTCCTGGGGGCCTCTGTCATTTATAATATTACATAAATGATTTAGATTCAGGATTGAGCAGCAATATTTATAAATTTACCGACGATGCGAAAATTGGGAAAGAAATAAACTCGGAAGAAGACTGAATCACATCAAGACGATCTAGTTTAGGTTCTGAAATGATCAATAGACTGGCAGATGCAGTTCAATGCTGACAAATGTAAGGTTATGAGGCTAGATAATGATGATAGAGTTACAGGATATTAGCTGGGTAGTGATGAAATAAAAACATAAGAATCAAGGAAACAGCAGAAGGCTTATTGGCCCATATGTGGCAGCTCTTATTTATATCCAAATAGAGATTGCGAAGTCTCTATTGTAAAAGACTGAAAAGGGGATCTGGAGTTCAAGATAAGTAAGAATGAAGCCAAAAAATCAATGCAAAATTGTTCAAAATAACGCAAATAGAAGACTGGGATTTATTTCTAGAAACGTTATCACAAAAAACACCTGGTGTTATTCTTCAGTTATATCTTGCTCTTGCTAGACCCCATTTAGATCATACAGTTCAGTTTTGGTCGCCATACTACAGAATGGACATATATTCAATAGAACGCATCCAGCGTAGGATGACAAAGTTAATCGTACAAAATAAGAAGCCTTCGATACAAGAACAGGAACGTATATACCATACAAATTAATAAGATCGAATAATAAAGACCTGAGAAGTTAAAACATGAGATAAAGAAGGCAAGCAGTAACTATGAAGATCGAATAGCAAGGCAAGCAAAGGTAAATCCTAATGGATTTTATTAGGATTCTTTAGGATTTGTTCAAATCATAAAGGATTTTTTTTCTTCAGTTAAATAAAAAAAGATTAGGAAAAGGATAAGCCCATTAAAAACTGAAACAGGTTAGATAACTAATAATGACGAAGAGATGACTAGTATTTAAATAAATATTTATCTCTGTATTTACTAAGAACCTAACTAACATCATGCCTTCAGCCGAACACGTCTATATTGGTGGGGAAGAGGACAGTTGACTAGTTAGCAGTTCCCAGGGAGGAAGTTATTAAACAAATTGTGAAACTCACGCCAAACAAATCCCCAGGGCCGGACGAAGTGTTTGCCAGGGTGCTTAAAGAAGGCAAAGAGAAGCTTTGAGAGCCGTTGTCTACCATATTTAATAAATCATTAGAGTCAGGCAGAGTGCCAGAGTCGTGACCCTTAGTAAAACCACGTTGTTAATCCTTTATTTATCTATATATTTAAATATATTGACGAATGAATGACTTTTGCAATTATCGGTTTAACCAATTTCTTACAATAGACGTTAAAGCAATAGATCAATAATTTGACACAAGTAACTGTCATCTTAAAGATTAACACAACCCTTGCAACATTCACGGTTCCTGTACTTTGCTGAACTGCAATGATTTATTAAAAATCAGAAGTGAAGGGTTTATGTAACTGGTCAACACCTTAGTTTCCGCCTTAGCTTTGTTGGATCATAGGCAGCCTTTTTCATCGGAAGACTTTCTATTACTATTTTGAAGGTAGACCCCTCCCACGGTGGGGAACAAGTGTAGTTTGGGTGTGGTTGATCACCTCCTCTATCAAGAATCATACTTTTTAAGTTTAGTCTGTTTAGGACTTCTTCCGCTCTGACAGCCCAAGAGTTTCTGTTGTTTTGGCCAAGTCCAATCACCAAGGCCTTCCGTACTGGGACTGGATCAGGGAAACAATTATCTTACTGGTAATCGTAGCTGTTCTTTGAAATATTCTTTCTTGAAGAGAGGCCAAACCCGTTTCCAGTCTTAGAGTTTGAAGCCTGGTCCACATAGGGACTCCCTAGGGCAGCTCTCGTAGCACTGTAAATAAATATTTTTATTTACAATATAAATTGATTGGTTCATCCAGAGAGCCAATCTGCAACCTGAGGATTGCCGTCCGGGCCGCAGTTCTCTCTCACAATAAAGTGACCTCAGCATTAAAACTGATGTGTGTATCCAGGATTATTCCTAGATACTGATAAGTGCCCGCCCATTTAACTGGTTGACCCTGTACTTTGAGTTGATTGTTGGGCTTCACTATTTTTATGGGCACGACTTTTGTCTTGGTGGGGTTGAGTTTGATACTAATCTGCTGTGCCTCTTCACTGATGCACTCTAAGCATTTGGGTGCAAGGCGCGCTGCATCCCTTCCGTTTATGATGATGACAAAGTCGTCCGCGAAGTTTAGCAGCCTGCAGTGTTGCTAAACTAAGACAAAATAATTCAGCCTCATTATTCTTTCCATTAAACAGTTGAAGAGTAGTGAGGGCAGAGAATGCTTCCTTGTGGTGTGCCGTTGTCATGTCTTTTGTATTCAGACTGTGCCATAAACCTTCACTCATGCTTCTTTGTTTATGAAACAGTTTTTGGTCCAGGAGAGCAGGTTGCCTTTGACCTCTTTGTCTATGATGCAGCTGAGAATAGCTGGGGCGCTAGTTCAAAGGCTTTCTCGAAGTCCAGGAATATCAGTATTCCTGGTCTGTCATTCAGGTGCGCTAACAAAGTGGTAATACATTCCACTGTGCCAACCCCTCTTCTATAGGCATACATGTCCTGGTGCAGTTTATGCATTTTCCTCTCAAGTCTGTTGAGTGCCATTCTGTCAGCCGTCTTGGCCGCACAGCTTTGGAGAGAGATGGGCCTTGGTTTAGCTGAATCTTTGGGTTTTGGGATCGACACTATGTCTGCCCTATTCCAGGCTTTAGGTCTAGTTTGAGGTCCAGGCTAAATTAACTAACCTTAGGTATGCAGCTTCTCTCTCTCTCTCTGGGCCGAGGTTTCTAATAATTTTATAGGTCATTTTGTCGTCTCCAGGAGATGTATCTTTGGAGTTTTTCTTAGCCCGATTTGATCTTCTTGGAGCGTGAGAAGTGTGATGAAGATTAAGCCACCACAAAAGATGACACAGGCATCAGTAGCCCGGAGAAGAGTGTGGAAGCTGGGCAGTTGTACATAAGACGTGAGGTCTTTTTATGAAGTGACATATCTGGCGGCGGCTGACGTGACAGCAGATTACGATTTTCATTCAAATTATAACATTGAAAAATATTCTTAGTAAAGTCCAAGAACGAAATATATCCTATAAATTGATTAGATCGAAAAAGAATGACCCCCAAATAGATAACTATGAGCCTAAACAAAACTTAGATGTATGAGATAAAGCTTTGTGCAAAAGGATTAAGAATGGTGAAGCAATCTAGTACAACAATTTGTTATAAATTATGCAACAAAACAAGTCAAACAAAAGTAAGCTGTGAAGTCCATGTAGCAGGACAAGCAACGACAAATCCTTAAGGGATTTTCCAGTTAAATCAGAGATTAGATAAGACAGGGCCATTAAGAGCTGAGACACGCCTGATAACTGGTAATGCCAAAAAAGTGAACAGATTTTTAAATGTATATTTTGTCTCTGCATTTACAAGAGAAGAACTTAACATTATGCCTTCAGCTCAACGTGTTTAATGGCATACAAGACGACAGCGTGACTAGTTTAGCTGCTACCTCAGGGCCGGATCTCCGGGCCGGATGAGATGCCACCTCAGGGCCGGATGAGATGTTTAATAAAGGAATGTAAAGCAGATCTTTGTGTGGCCTTGTCTTGCATATGCAATAAATCATTAGAGTTGATCAGAGTACCAGAGTCGTGGTGAAGATTTCTATGAAGAGAGATTGACGGCTTGAGTCGAACTATCGGCCAATTAGCTTAACGTCTATTGTGGGAGAATTTCTTGAATCGAAATTCGCAAAAGCCATTCGTTTTCTTTTTGAAAAAACATATATTAATAAGTGATTTACAGCATAGTTTTACTAAGAGCTGCTCTTGTTTGACAAATTTGTTATCATTCTATTCCAGCATAGTTGAGGCAGTTGATAGTGGAAAGATTTGTGATGTTGTATAGCTTGACTTTAGCAAAGCTTTTGATACAGTGCCACATGAAAGACTGATTACAAAAATAAGGGCTCGTGATATTGGGGGTGCTATATTAAGTTGGATTAGGGCATGGCTATACCAAAGGAAACAAAGAGTTAGTATAAATGGGGTTACGTCAAAGTTGGGAAAATGTTGTAAGTGGAGTGCCTCAAGGCTGTCCTGGGACCTCTGTTATTCATAATATATATAAATGATTTAGATTTAGGTTTTAGCAGCAAGATTTTTTAATTTGCCAATGATACGAAAATCGGGAGGGAAATAACCTCGGAAGCAAACTCTCAGTCACTTCAAAACGTCCTAAATTGGGTTTTGAAATGGTTAAAATATTGGCAGATGCAGTTTAATGCTGACAAATGTAAGGTTTTAAGGCTAGGTAATGATGATAGAGTTACAAGATACGAGCTGGATGGTGTTGAGATTGCGAAGTCTGATTGCGAAAGGGATCTGGGGGTCATTATAGTAAGAATTTAAAACCAAAAAATCAATGCGTAAATGCTCGTAATAAGGGGAAATAGGACACTGAGATTTATTTATCGAAGCGTTACTAATAAGACACCTGTTGTTGTTCTTCAGCTATATCGTGCTCTGGTTAGGCATCGTTTAGGTTATGCAGTTCAGTTTTGGTCACCGTACTATACAATGGACATAAATTCACTAGAACGCGTCTAGCGTAGGATGGCAAAGTTAATCCCATAAATTAGAAACCTTCCATATGAAGAGGCTCAAAAAGCTTAATTTGCATACTCTAGAAAGTTAGGGGTGACATGACTGAAGTGTCTCAAGTAGATTACATTCACTGTAAAAGACTCGAACCGCTGACCCAATGTGTGTGAGGCCAAAGCTCTTTGTACAAGTGGGTGAATGGGCACAACAAGGGAGATATTAATAAGGTATTAAGTATATCAACACAAAGTAAAACACGACAAATGGAAATAAATTCGATAAGTTTATAGTTAGGAAAGACCTGGGTAAATACTGGTTTGGTAACATGGTTTTCTATTTGTGAAACCAATTATCGTGTAACATAGTAGACGTAGGATCCTGTTGCAGGCGATGAGTCACAATAACGTGGCTAAAGTATGTTGACCAGACCACACACTAGAAGGTGAAGGGATAACGACGTTTCGGTCCGTCCTGGACCATTCTCAAGTCGATTGTGAATGGTCCAGGACGGACCGAAACGTCGTTATCCCTTCACGTTCTAGTGTGTGGTCTGGTCAACGTAGGATCCTGGATTGTTTCAAGCGTAGGTTAGACATATATAGGAATGAGTTTGGGTGGATATAAATAGGAGCTGCTTCGTATGGGCCAATAGGCCTTCGGCAGTTAACTTCATTCTTACATAAGAACAAAAGAATGAAGGTAGCGGCAGAAGGCCTATTGGCCCATTCGAGGCGGCTCCTATTTATAACCACCCAATCTCATTCATATATATGTCTAACATACGCTTGAAACAATCAAGGGATTGTTCGCAATCTCAACACCATCTAGCTCGTATCTTGCAACTCTATCATCATTACCTAGCCTCAAAACCTTACGTTTGTCAGCATTACACTACATCTGCCAATATTTTGACCATTTCAAAACCCAATTTAGATCGTCTTGAAGTGATAGTGAGTGTTTTTCCGTGTTTTTTCCTTCCCTATTTTTGTATCATCGGCAAATTTGCAAATATTGCTGCTCAAACCTGAATCTAAATCATTTATATATATTATGAATAACAGAGGTCCCAGGACAGAGCCTTGAAGCACTCCGCTTACAACTTTTTCCCCACTTTGACGTAACCCCATTTATTCTAACTCTGTTTCCTTTGGTACAGCCATGCTCTAATACAACTTAATATAGCACCCCCAATACCATGAGCCTCTATCTTTTTAATCAGTCTTTCATGTGGCACTGTATCAAAAGCTTTGCTAAAGTCAAGGTACACAACATCACAAACCTTACCACTATCAACTGCCTCAACTATGCTGGAGTAAAATGATAGCAAATTTGTTAAACATGAACGGTCATTTGTAAAACCATGTTGTGAATCATTAATTAATTTATGTTTTTCAAGATGAAGACGAGTGGTATTTGCAATTATGCCCAGGACTTTCCAATCTATTTCACCCAAAAAATTTATTAGACCATTAAAATCAGCTTTTCGAAAAATCTGACACTTTAACAGAATTTTTTCCTACAAATCTATTCCATTCTATACTATATCTGATTTCTTTGTGATCACTGTTCCCTAGCTCACTCCCTATTTCGATGTCATTAATTTGCATTTCCCTGTTAGTTAATACTAATTCTAAAATATTATTTTCACACGTTGGTTCCTTAGTCTGTTGCTTAAAGAAGTAATCGTCAATTAATTTTAGAAAATCTTCTGTTATTATTATTAACATCTTTATTGACAAAATTAATCACAATTTTGCCTAATCTGAGGATTTTAATTAAGTCTTATTAAAGTGAGGATAATGCTGGTATTCACTGTCACGCAGGACAGAGGGTCATTCATAAGACAACAGGTCTAAACTGTAGGCGGAAGCACATATATTTCATGGTTACAATCAATGTTTTAATGTATGGATATGTAAAAACAGCTTTCTATTGTGCACTGCCACACAAGGGCAGGGATGGGTTCATAAGTGATGCAGCTTAGAAGTAATATAAATAAAATTGTTCTTCATTCCTTAAAACGGACAAGCAAATTTTGGATAAATCGTCAGGATGTCGTCCAGAACACCTGAGTCAAGTCACCCATGACACAAATACTGTTAGACCTAGATGATCTAGATCATTCATCCCATAGATGCTTTGCTTCCATTCTGTCTAAGTTTGGTGACCTGTATATAACTCCTATTATAAGATTTTTAGCTTTTGCGTTTAATACTAGCCAAATAGTTTTCTGTGTGTGGCTCAATTTTGATTCCCTCTTTGAGACTACATTTCAAATTGTCCCTAACATATGGCTACTCCCCCTCCTCGTCTAATATATCTTTCTGTGTAAAATAGTTTAAATGCGTTTATTTGATATTCAGCTAATAGTTCTCTGTTTCCAACATTCAACCACGTTTCGGTAAGTGCAATAATATCTATTATTTCTGTGAAGACAAGAGTATTTAAATCGTTAATTTTGTTTCTTAGACTCCTACTGTTCGTGTAATATACCTCAAGTGTATTGTTATTTTGAGTTTTTTTGTTTTTCCTATTCATTTTGCCATTTACTCCCTTCCAGCATTGCCTCCTTTCTCCATACCACTGTCTACTAACAGTTCAAACCCAAACAAACCCCTCCAACCACAGGTTCCAACGAGATGGCAAAAATGTGGTTCTTATGTTCTTAAGTATTAAATTCTTGGACATCGCTAATCTTTCCAGGAAATAAAACAATTAGGAAAATATTCACAGTTAGATAGACATTACTGACAGGTGTCCAGAGAGACAAAACTGGGAAACATTTTGATTTCATAAACACCCAAAGATCTCCTGTGATTTTGAAGACTAAGAGACAGCTAAACCTGGATTCATGAACCCAAATTTTTACGATTTAATTAAGAGCTAAACCTGGAAACATAAACCCAAATGTTTATGAATGTTGAGGATGAAGTAGAGAGCTGATCACAGGACACAAACCTGAATGTTGAGGTGTGAAAGGTGACCGGATCTTCCTTGACTGTAACCTGCACCCTCCCGCTCTACATTCTCCAACCCTTCCCCCTACAACCAGTTCCCAGAGTTTAGGTCGACACAAGTTCATGAGGAAGCAGCTGTGAGAGGCAGGGTGATACCTTCCTCCAACTCAAGCGGTAACTGTTCATCTGTGGAACAAATTACTTAGTGAGATGATGGAGGTGGAATCATTGGAGTGTTTCAAGCGTAGGTTAGACATGTATATGAATGAGTTTGGGTGAATATAAAAAGGAGCTGCCACTTATGGTCCAATATGCCTGCTGCAGTTTATTAAGTTCTTGTGTTTAATTCTCACATATGAACACGATCACACTGCAAAAAGCCTATTGACCCACTCAAGGCCAAATTAAATTTCGTTTTGGATGTAAATAGGGAAGTGTTGGTTTGGGACTAGGGCTGAGAATGAGTGCAATTGGTTAAAAGCATTGTTAATGAGATTCTACAATAGATTGGATAGGCATAAGGTGTAAAGGTGGGTGTGAGTGGGACCCACCTAGTATGAGTCAACGGTAGGGTGGTTTTAAACGGGACCCTACCTATTTAAATAGGTAGGGTCCGTTTAAAACCACCCTACCGTTGACTCATACTAGGTGGGTCCCACTCACACCCACCTTTACACCCTTATGCCTATCCAATCTATTGTAGAATCTCATTAACAATGCTTTTACCAATTGCACTCATTCTCAGCCCTAGTCCCAAACAAACACCCTATTTACATCAAAAACGAAATTTAATTTGGCCTGAGTGGGTCAATAGGCTTTTTGCAGTGTGATCGTGTTCATATGTGAGAATTAAACACAAGAACTTAATAAACTGCAGCAGGCATATTGGACCATAAGTGGCAGCTCTTTTTATATTCACCCAAACTCATTCATATACATGTCTAACCTACGCTTGAAAACACTCCAATGATTCCACCTCATCATCTCACTAAGTAATTTGTTCCACAGATGAACAGTTACCGCTGAGTTGGAGAATGATCACCCTGCCTCTCACAGCTGCTTCTCATGACACTTGTGTCGACTAAACTCTGGGAACGTTGTAGGGGGAAGGGTTGGAGAATGAGAGCGGGAGGGTGCAGGTTACAGTCAAGGAAGATCCGGTCACTTTCACACCTCAACATTCAGGTTTGTGTCCTGTGATCAGCTCTCTACTTCATCCTCAAAATTCATAAACATTGGGTTTATGTTTACCAGGTTTAGCTCTTAATTAAATCGTTAAAAATTTGGGTTCTGAATCCAGGTTTAGCTGTCTTTAGTCTTCAAAATCACAGAGAGATTTTGGGGTTTATGAAATCAAAATGTTTCCCAGTTTTGTCTCTCGGACACCTGTCAGTATGTCTATCTAACTGTGAATATTTTCCTAATTGTTTTATTTCCTGGAAAGATTAGCGATGTCCAAGAATTTAATACTTAAGAACATAAGAACCACATTTTTGCCATCTCGTTGGAACCTGTGGTTGGAGGGGTTTGTTGGGTTTGAACTGTTAGTAGACAGTGGTATGGAGAAAGGAGGCAATGCTGGAAGGGAGGAAAATGGCAAAATGAATAGGAAAAACAAAAACTCAAAATAACAAACACTTGAGGTATATTACACGAACAGTAGGAGTCTAAGAAACAAAATTAACGATTTAAATACTCTTGTCTTCACAGAAATAATAGATATTATTGCACTTACCGAAACGTGGTTGAATGTGGAAACAGAGAACTATTAGCTGAATATCAAATAAACGCATTTAAACTATTTTACACAGAAAGATAGATTAGACGAGGAGGGGGAGTAGCCATATGTTAGGGACAATTTGAACTTGTAGTTCAAAGAGGGAATCAAAATGAGCCACACACAGAAAACTATTGGTAGTATTAAACGCAAAAGCTAAAAATCTTATAATAGGAGTTATATACAGGTCACCAAACTAGACAGAATGGAAGCAAGCAGATCTATGGGATGAAGATCTAGAGATCATCTAGGTCTAACAGTATTGTGTCATGGGTGACTTGACTCAGGGTTCTGGACGACATCCTGACGATTTATCCAAATTTGCTTGCCGCTTTAAGGAATGAAGAACAATTTTATTATATTACTTCTAAAGCTGCATCACTTATGAACCCATCCCTGCCCTTGTGTGGCAGTGCACATAGAAAGCTGTTTTACATATCCATACATTAAAACATTGATTGTAACCATGAAATATATGTGCTTCCGCCTACAGTTTAGACCTGTGTTGTTATGAAGGACCTCTTGCCTGCGTGACAGTGAATACCAGCATTATCCTCACTTTAATAAGACTTAATTAAAATCCTCAGATTNGTATATTTAATATATTGTTGCTTATACAACACTTAAAGTTATCCAACGGAAATGTGGTGCTATTCAATAGACAGGTAAATATGCAAAGAATACATAAAAACATGTAGCATGTATGATAGATTATACATGTATTTGTGAACCAAGCAGTTTTTCATGAATTTCTTCTGGTTTGTGAACATTAATCCTTTGTATATACATATACATTTGAGTATATACCTGTGTATATATATATATAATGTACTTATGAGGATATGTGTGATTAGGCTACATATATATATATATATATATTATATATATATATATATATATATATATATATATATATATATATATATATATACAAGCCCATTAGCGTGTAAATAGGTATATAATGAAGCAGACAGTAACGAAAATATTAGAGCGCTTTCGTGTATTACAAACACATACACACCATGAAGGAAGAATTGAAACAGGTATTTCCTTAAGTACTTTCGTTTTTATAATACATCTTCAGAATGATGGATGTTTATACATACACGCCTAGTAATGCATTTCGTAAGGTCTCACCTCAAATTCTCAAACAGAAATTCTTCTCTGAGAAATGAAATTTCAAAATTCGTCTCGTTGTGTGTGGAGATTATATGTTCCTTGATGGAGCCCCTGTTGTTTGTGCAGTGTTAAACGCCTAGTGAGAGAGAGAGAGAGAGAGAGAGAAGAGAGAGAGAGAGAGAGAGAGAGAGAGAGAGAGAGAGAGAGAGGGAGAGAGAGAGAGGAGAGAGAGAGAGAGAGAGACGTTGTTGTCTTGCCTATATACGAGATCGTTGGGGCTGACAATCCCCAAGTGGGCACGTGAAGGCGTTAACAACTTTGGTCTCTTTCAAGGCATTTGTCTTGGTGTCGGGAGAAATCTTCATTAGCAGGTTACCTACCATGTCACCTGCCACCTCACCATTAGATGATATAATCAGGTGCTAACACAGAAGAATTTTTCTTTGAGAATGTGAGGAGAGACCTTACGAAACGCATCACTAGGCGTCAGACCCAAATAATAAGTAAAAATGAACTTTGGAGAGTTAATTTTTAATCTTCTTGCTTCAGTGAAGAAAAACATAAGGAATATCGAGACGATTCGTGCCAGAATCATAAATCTTAAACTTTCTGCCGTTTTCAACGAAATATGTTTAAAAGAAAGACTGATACCAACAATAATATATATATATATATATATATATATATATATATATATATATATATATATGATAGTGTCAGACCACGGAGGAAGAATTGAAACAGGAATTTCCTTAAGTACTTTCCTATTTAATAATACATCTTCAGAAGGATGGATTTACAATTCAGTAGATTGTATATATAGGCAGGAAACAGGTGAGGTGAGGTACAATGTCTTTAATGAGATAATGGGATATTAATTAGGTATTAGTGAGACAAATGTGTATCAATGATCCTACTCAAATCGCTCTTTAACTGATCAATGAAAAATGGATCTAAATTATACAGACTACTGCTTACGGTTAATCATGTAATTTGAACATTAGCAGTGGTTTGTATAATTTCGATCCATTTTTGATTGATCAGTTAAATGGTGATCCGAGTATGATCACTGATACACTAATATCTTATTAAGATCCCATTATCTCATTAAATACATTGTACCTCACCTCACCTGTTTCCTGTCTATATATACAATCTACTGAACTGTAAATCCATCCTTCTGAAGATGTATTATTGATATTATGATATCATAATATCATCCTATGTATGATATTGTGTTCTTAATCTACTAAAGTTCCTATGGATGATATTGTGTTCTTTATCTATTAAAGTTCCTATGGAAGATATTGTGTTCTTTATCTACTAAAGTTCCTATGGATGATATTGTGTTCTTTATCTACTAAAGTTCCTATGGATGATATTGTGTTCTTTATCTACTAAAGTTCCTATGGATGATATTGTGTTCTTTATCTACTAAAGTTCCTATGGATGATATTGTGTTCTTTATCTACTAAAGTTCCTATGGATGATATTGTGTTCTTTATCTACTAAAGTTCCTATGGATGATATTGTGTTCTTTATCTACTAAAGTTCCTATGGATGATATTGTGTTTTTTATCTACTAAAGTTCCTATGGATGATATTGTGTTCTTTATCTACTAAAGTTCCTATGGATGATATTGTGTTCTTTATCTACTAAAGTTCCTATGGATGATATTGTGTTCTTTATCTACTAAAGTTCCTATGGATGATATATTTCTTTTCTCATCAATTTACACAAAATGAATTACCTCCTTCTTCTGATATCATTGCCATTCATATAATTATTTGGTTCACCTGAGGACATCACTGGAAAATTACTAAAAATTAATTTCCGTTCTCTTAGTGATTACTTGGCAATATAGAAAATACAGGTGATGCATTTTATAAGCAACAAACTTAAAAAAAATTAAGTGGAGAATTTCTCAACATAAAAAAAATTCTTTAAGAAATGGTCAAAAGTCCAACGCTCTATTTATTAATTTGTCAGAAAATTTTCACCAAATTGATTTGGAGAATTCTTTTTCAGTCACCAATTATGAGAGCATTTGAAATATATAATGTTTTATGAAAATCAATTTGCTTTGATACAAATGACTAAAATATGCTCTATGAATGTTAGCAATATAATCTACACTTTAGCCCCTTTTCATTTATTTGTCGCAATATTCTCACCAAATGAGTTCTTCTCAGACAACCAACTGTAAGAGTTCTTTCATGATAAAAGTAATGAGTATTTACAATTAATTTATAAAAATATCTTAATATGAGGCTTGTTATTCAAGTATTCCAGTTACAACAGAGGTTCTGATTCCAGATGATTTGAAGTTTGACTGTACAATATGTCTCTAAACCTCTCACATCCTGTATTTTGTATACATATACTGTAGTTAATATTTTGTGTATTTTGTAATTTGGAGAATGTATTGAAGATACAAAAGGGCTCAAGTTTTCACACACACACACACATACACACACACACACACACACACACACACACACACACACACACACACACACACACACACACACACACACACACACACACACACACACACACACGCAGATGTTAAAAATAATAACATCTGCGGCGTATGCAAGACTGGCTAACATCAGAACTACCTTCAGGAACCTGTGTTAGGAATCTTCAGAACCATGCATACTACGTTGTAAGACCAATCCTGGAGTATGCGGCCGCAGCATGGAGCCCGTACCTTGTCAAGCACAAGGCGAAACTGGAAAAGTTCAGAGGTATGCCACTAGGCTAGTCCCAGAACTAAGAGGCATGAGTTACGAGGAAAGGCTGAGGGAAATGCACCTCACGACACTGGAATACAGAGGAGTAAGGGGAGACATGATCACTACCTACAAAATTCTCAGAGGAATTCACAGGTAGATAAGGATAACTGTTTAACATGGGAGGCACGCGAACAAGGGGACACAGGTGGAGACTGAGTACCCAAATGAGCCACAGGGACGTTAGAAAGAACTTGTTCAGTGTCAGAGTAGTTAACAAGTGGAAAGCATTAAACAGTGATGTGGTGGAGGCTGACTCCATACACAGTTTCAAGTGTAGATATGATAGAGCCCAGTAGGCTCAGGAACCTGTACATCAGTTGATTGACGGTTGAGAGGCGGGACCAAGGAGCCAGAGCTCAACCCCAGCAAGCACAACTAGGTGAGTACACACACACACGCACATATTATAGATAGATAGATAGGCCGATAGATAGATAGATAAATTGGTAGATAGATAGATAGAAAGCTAGATAGATAGGTAATGCGTAAATTATTACAAAAATCATTAACTGGACATCAGCTCCGTTGCTATGCGAACCTGTGTTAATGTGTCCCCCCCCCCCCCCAACACCCCCCCTACTGAGAACCCGGGCGGTCCCTACCCCTCCCCAACCGGTACACCCCTATTAACCCCCTTCTCATATCCCCCTATTAACCCTCTCCCATCATTGCCTCCGCCCATCTCCTCCCCTATCACCCCCCACCCCATTCATCCATCCCCGACCCACCCCACCCGGGTCGGGGCCCCTCCCCAGACCACACCCCCAGGCCGCCCACAATGACGTCAGCTGGCCGCCGTCGCCATGGCAACGGGGCCCCGC
The DNA here is from genome assembly GCA_020271785.1 of Procambarus virginalis. Taxonomy (NCBI): domain Eukaryota; kingdom Metazoa; phylum Arthropoda; class Malacostraca; order Decapoda; family Cambaridae; genus Procambarus; species Procambarus virginalis. Next base: position 57,720,584 of record WNGS01001312.1, on the reverse strand, counting down.
ATCGAGCATAAAGGACAACTATTTACAAATTCAAATCGCTGCATTTGCCCTTAAAAACACGGCAATGATATGAAGGCCTTTGATGATTTAAGGCCTAAGGTTGCCCGCGAAGGCTTGCGCAGGTTCTGACTCTCTTACATTAACAGGTCAACCACGTTTGTTACTGAAACAAACGAAATATGTTCATGAACTCTAATCATTAGATAAAATATTGGTAAAGCGGGAGTTAATTTGAACAGGAGGAACAAACATTAGATGCAATTCCTTTAGGCCGAGCGCTGGGGGGGATGGGGGGGGCAGGTGGCCAAGACGATAGAGCAAAAAGAGAGAGAGGAGAGAGAGAGAAGACAAACGAGAGAGAGAGAAGAGAGATAGAGCAGAGAGAGCTTGAAGAGAAGAGGAGATAGAGAAGAGAAGACGAGATAGAGATAGAGATGAGAGACGAAGAGAGAGAGAGAGAGAGAGAGAGAGAGAGGAGAGAGAGAGAGAGAAATGATAAGAGAGAGAAAAAACATCCTCCACAAATGAAAGCATTTATAGTAAGTGTTTACTGGAAAGCATCACTACCCAATAATGGACCACCAGAAAGTCAGAACGTCTGTATTACTGAAAGTTGACAAAGCGGAAGCTTTTAACGGCATACATATACACAAGACCTTATCTACACCTCCTAGCAATCTTTTAGCCTCATACACGCTATCTGAGCTCTAATTTGTACATATATGTGTTGCAC
>WNGS01001312.1:57702128-57718929 GCA_020271785.1 Procambarus virginalis | reverse complement strand
GACGAGGGGAGAGGTAGAGGAGACAAGGGAGAGGTAGAGGAGACAAGGGAGAGGTAGAGGAGACGAGGGAGAGGTTAGAGGAGCGAGGGAGAGGTAGAGGAGACGAGGGAGAGGTAGAGGAGAAGAGGGAGCGGTTAGAGGAGACAAGATATGACGTAGTCGTCTCTTATCTGCCGTTGTCAATAAAAGAGTTAAGATAAATGTAACAGTGAAGGGTTGTGGTGGATGACAGTGCTTCTTCCTCCCCCTCCCACCTCTCTCTCTCTCTCTCTCTCTCTCTTCTCTCTCTCTCTCTCTCTCTCTCTCTCTCTCTCTCTTCTCCACACATGTGTAAACTGGGTCAGTATGTATCATGTGTGTTCGCAAATATGACACGTGTGAGCATGGTATGACGTGTGTCAGTGTGGTTGGCATACATCAATGTGTATCACCTGGCCGAGTGTGTCTCTACACATGTGGCGGAGAGTATTTTGGTGTAGGGTCTTGGTGAGGAGACGGCGGGGGGGGGGGGGGGGGGAGACTGTGTTGACTCATTTACAAATTATGAGCTTTCCCTACTGTGTAAAGCATAATGAGTAGAATTTGTTCGTTAATTTTCCTGAGATTAGTGTCTAATGTTTTACAATATCCTAAGGATTTTTTAATATTTGGTTGCAAATTCCAAAGTCTACATGAGGGGGGGGTCCAATATGTGACCGTGGCACACTGTTCTGTGTTGAAATCCTGCAACTCTGATTCGACTATGCTGGGCACGTACCCTATAGAAATGAAGGTGCAAAGTCGGGTGAGGATAGCCCCAAGGGTCTGCCCCATCAACCTCGGACTGACAGACAGACATTCTAATTTAGGATCAAGACGCCAGTACTCACCCCCTCCAACATCTTCACCGGGATCTGAAAGATATATAACTGAATTAAATAGAGTTCTATAAACCAAACTTATACTTATACACTAGAATTAATTGGATACAACAGATCAGAATACGCCGCTATTAAACATGACTACAATACACTAAAATTATCACAACCAGAACTTTATGAAATATTATAAAAATACAAAAAAAAAAAAAATATAATAATAATAATAATAATAATAATAATAATAATAATAATTATAAATGGTAATGTTTTCTCACAGACATAATAACATAGGATGAAATCCCCACACTTGTATATTTGTGAAATTGATGTAAAGACTTACACCAAGTCTTTCACACTCTCGTGAGTGCTTTGTCAAGGTCTGAGTGTGTGGTTAGGACCAGACTTACATCTCAACATCTAACGAGGCTGTTACCCTGGGTCGAGTCCTCTTAACCTTCTTGACCAGGTGATTAGGTCACCACTATCAAGACTAGCAGTGTACAAATTATAAATCAGTGTACAAATTAAAATTAAATGTAGGAGGCCTGGTCGACGACCGGGCCGCGGGGACACTAAGCCCCGGAAGCACCTCAAGGTAACCTCAAGGTACCTGCGGTAATGTCCTGTACGGTAATATGGTCATAATGTATAATCATGGCTGTTAACAGTGTTCTAGCTTCCATAGTTGGGTAAAGGCTCACAATGTTCATGTTAAGTTATGTGAAACAATAAATATAGAAGTAATACTATAAGAACTATAAGGGTAGTGAAGGAGTTCTAATAAATACTCTCAATACTTTCCCTGACAACAAAAGCTTTACTTCGGACGATAACTTTACTAGGAAAATGATTCTCAGTAAATTAAAATTAAATGTCAATAAATGGGTGAATGCAAGCAGTGCCATTGGCCACGTTCCTTGTGGTATGGAGAGGGTTACCTTGAGATGTTTTCGGGGCTTAGCATCCCCACGGCCCGGTCCTCAACTAGTCCTCCAGACACATGTATGCTATATTAGACAAACATAAATAGGGTTACGAGTGATAACATCCAGATGAACTCTTGTATTAATAACAACTACAGTTCCCAGAACAGCAGCATTACAGAAAGGTCACGTGACCATATTACCGGAGAGGACATTACCGCAGGTACACTGCCAGTCTGGGATAGTGGTGACCTAATCACCTGCTCAAGAAGGATAAGAGGACAGGACCCAGGATAACAGCCTCGTTAGACGTTGAGATGTAAGTCTGGTCCAAATCACACACTCAGACCTTAACAAGCACTCACGAGAGTGCCCCAAGATTTGGTGTAAGTCTTTACATCAATTTCACAAATACACAAGTGTGGGTTTTTATCAAATAATAAATAATAATAATAATAATAATAATAATAATAATAATAATAATAATAATAATAATAATAATAATAATAATAAACACCGAGAGGTTCTTGGTGTATATACACTGAGAGGTGTACCCTGCTTCTTGGTGTATATACACTGAGAGGTGTACCCAGCTTCTTGGTGTATATACACTGAGAGGTGTACCCAGCTTCTTGGTGTATATACACTGAGAGGTGTACCTTGCTTCTTGGTGTATATACACTGAGAGGTGTACCCAGCTTCTTGGTGCATATACACTGAGAGGTGTACCCTGCTTCTTGGTGTATATACACAGAGAGTATACTTTAGTCCTGAACAATGTTCATGACTAAAGTATACTGCTGGTTGGTCAGTAAGTTGCTGTGGTGGCCTTAATAACCCTCCAGAGGTTAATACGTTTATTAAACTTCCAGAATGGGATAAGCTTAAATTAAATATATAATACATGCACGTGTTCACTGTTTCATCTGGTTACTGTATATATGATCACTGTGCAGGTGTTCACTTTACATATGTTCAATGTGCACCAACAAAGCCATTTTCATGCAATATTATGGATGTGAGTGTTGCAACTGGTGAGTAACGAGACAGACCTCAACTCAACCCCTTCACCTATCTTGCAATTGAATGGTTAATGATTCAATATATGATATTCGAAGAATGTCAAGCACACCAACTTTGTTATTGCAGAGGATGAGTCACAATAACGGGGCTGAAGATATAATGACCAAACCACACCTCAGAAGATGGAGGAACGCGGAGGTTTCGGTCCGTCCTGAACCATTATGAGATGGTGTAATTGGGTGGTTGATAATGGTCCACGACGGACCGAAACGTCGTCGTTCTTACTTTTCTGATGTATGGTTTGGTCACCAGAGGATTGTTGTTGTTAAATATACATCATTATACATAACACACCTGTGTCATGTATAAATTATAATAATTATAATAATAATAATATGTGATAGTAATGTCTTCTCACAGACATAATAACATTGGATAAAAACAAACACTTATGTATTTGTGAAATTTATATTTAGACTTACACCAAGTCTTTCGCCTTTGTCATGGTCTGAGTGTGTGATTAGGACCAGCCTTAGTCGTTGAGATGTAAGTCTGGTCCTAACCACACACTCAGACTTGACAAAGGCGAAAGACTTGGTGTAAGTCTTTATATAAATTTCACAAGTATAAATGTGTGTGCGTTTTGATAAAAAATTATTGCAATAATAATAATAATTGCAATAACATTACAAATAAATAGCCTCACAAACAAGAAATGGAGTCGGAAGCAACATTTAAAACAGATATTCGAAGAAATACAAAATACAGAAATATAAATCTAGTATCAAAATACAAGAGAAAAGACATAATAAGAAAACATCCCTTTTTAAACATATACGATGATCACTGTATTTATTGTGAGCACTAAGGACACTGTAGTTATTGTAAGTAGTGAGGACACTGTAGTTATTGTGAGCACTAAGGATACTGCAGTTATTGTGAGCACTGAGGACACATGTCGCACAATCACAATAGACACGAGACAAGCAAGAATCATTAGAAGCTTCATTAATCTTCCTTATCTAACATCTCAATCCGTCGAACCACTACCAGGATTTCTGCAACACGCTCACACTTGTCTAGAACACGCTTAGCTAGAAGCCAGGCCGGTCCAGTCATATATTAGTCAGGCTTATCTAGATCCTCACTCACACTAGAACACACACTAAACTCCATGCAACACTTGCAGTAATGTCAAGCAGAAGACGGAAAACTGACAGATTGACTGTTACTTCTGCTAGCAACAGAGGGATTCCGTGTGAGCACGAAGAGGCCTCACAAGTAGCTACGTAGACGGTAACAATGTTGACATAGTGGCAACAGTCGAGACTTTCCTTGATGACCTGGACATATACCAGTGACGAAACAGTAAGTATCCAGGCTTGGACAGATAACCTGGCAGCGGTGGAGATGTTGCTGACGACTTTCCTTACTACCCTCCAGACAGCCTTTCCTGGGCAAGCTTCCCACCCACTTCAAGCTATGAGCTAGAGACAAAGGCCCAGGAATTAATTCTGCTTTTCCTATGTAGTCGCCCTCGTTGGCGAGTACATAGGCATCTAAGGAAACCCGCGCTAAATCTCACTGGGCATATATAGAGGAGCTTCTATATCAATACTAATATCAACACCAGTGCTGACACTACATCCTTGTGGGAGATGTGACCCAGGAGACACGAGCCAAATTCCTTGTCATCTTCCGTCTAGTGAAGACCAGCATTTGGACCCAGCGACCACTTGACCCGAGGTCAATCATCTGGCAGGAACCTTAATACATGTCGTCCTCAGGGGCTATGTCTTGGGACCACCAGCACACTAACCTGGCGACTGTCAGGGATAGTCCAGCACCACCTGGCTCTGGGACGAGGAAGGCTGGCAGGGATAGTGTGGCTCTCTGGAGTACGGATGTTGGGATGTCATACATCCTCTGACGCCAGCAGCCAGACTCAGCCTTTACATCTTAAGGTACTAAAACACCACACTACGCGGCTAAATCATTTATTTAGACAAGAGTACATGCATAAGATACACGAGTGGAGGACACATAGCTATACAAGAACAATGCCTAAACCACTAATACAAAGAGCGTTTCAGGCATTACATAAAAATTAGAAGAACAATATGTAGGCTTAATGGGGCAATACTTAAAACTAAATGAGAAGATACATTTGTGAATTGATGAAGAGAATTAGAAAAATATTTAATAATGTTTACGTGATATTTGGAAACTGGAAATTTTTGCGTCAGGACACAGTAAGTAATTTAAGTTGTAGAAGAGATTAAAGATAAAAAATTGTTATTACATTTATAAGCGGTAGTTTTCAGTGACAGTAGAGAGTTAATAATTAATGTTCACAAAAATAGCAGACAAAGGTAGAGAAGTCTGTTGACAAGAGGTGAATAAGATTGGTTACATAAGAGTTAATTAGGTAGTTCTTGAGTTTCGTTTATACTGGTTGAGAGAAGTTCAATCTTTAATCTCATTAGTGAAGTCATTCCAATGTTTAGAACCCTTGATTTGCAGAGCATTTCTGCTTTCGTAAAGTCGCACTCACAGAATATCCAACAGATAGTTCAAGTGTGGTGGTGATGGGTTCAGTTACTTCCCTCTACGAAGTACTTAAGGTCAGGATTATCACTGCACTTCAGACTTTTAAACATATAGAGTACACATGAAAGGATGTGTTGTGACTTAATATTTAACACACTTAAAAATTTCAGTAGAAGAGATGAGTGCTGTCTGGGACTGGAGTTTATTATTGTTCTAATTACTGATATATGTTGAGTAATTAGGGGTCGAAGGTAATATTGGGTTTAGATTCCCGGGCACAAATACCGTAGGTAAGCGAATAGTGAAGTATTACCAGGTCAGGCCTACGTACGTAGTATCTGATTTTAGAAAGAATGCCTATTGCTTTAGAAAGTTTTTTGTTTCATTTAGTATATGCACTGGAAATTTAGCTTGTTATCGATGGGAACACCAAATAATTTGTCATCTACTCTGTTACTAATTTGTGTATTGTTAATGCTTAAGTTACTTTGATTGGTGGACGTGTTACCAAACAACATGTAAAAGTTTTATAAATGATAAAGGTAAGTTTGTTAGCAGTCAGCCGCAGCTGGACATTTCTTAGTTCAGTATTCATTGACATTTAGAAAAGTAGGTTAGGATTAGAGCAAATGAAGGTTATGTCATTAGCAAACAGAATTGGCTTCAGGTTTGCAATGGCATTTGGAAGATTACTAGTATATAAAAGAGGAGTGGCCCATATATATTTTCCCCCTGTCGAACGCCAGAGTTAATTGGCAGTGGTTACCTTGAGGTGATTGGGTGAAATAACATCATTCACAGAAACATCCTGGTGCCTTTCACTGAAGTAAGACTGCAAGTATTGATGACACTGACGTCTGACTCCTTAGTGTTGCAGTTTGAGAAGGTCATTGTGATTAACAGTCAAAAGATTTATGAAGGTCAACAAATAACCCTACAGGGCAGTAATTTTTTCAAGAGCTATTTGTATCAGTCAAGCATATTCATGTTACGGGGTATGAAGCCATATTGGTAAGAACTAAGTATATTATGTTTAGCTAGATAGGAGTAAAACTATAATACATAAATTTTCTAATATTTTAGACAAGGTGGACAGGATTGATATTGGTCTAAAATTGCTAATTTCAGTGAGATCACTACTTTTATGGACTGGGATTACTCTAGACTTTTTATGAATATAAGGGAAAGTTCAAAGTTCATGTGATTTGTTGTAGAGGAGTGTTATGGCCGGATCTAAAAATCTTGAGGCTTTTTTTCTAAATTAGGGTTGCTATCTTAGCAAGGGTACTTGAATTAGTTTTGAGAGAATACCATTAACATCTAAGGAATTAGTTCGGGATGGGTACAGGCTCAAGATAGCTGTCTGTGAGTTATTAAAGCTGCCAATGTTAATAAATTAATAAATTAACATTGTTAATTTATTTAATTAATTTGTAAATTTATTATTAACATTTAACAATGTTAATAAATTAACATTGGTTAGGGATGCTGGAATTTCATTTGCAAACCAGATCAACACTGAACATACCATAGAGGCGAATGCTCCTCAGTATAGTGTGATTAGACCACTCCTGTGGACAAGCCAGAGGCAAGTGTACTCCGGTGGGTTTGAGTGGATCGTTCCTGTGAACGCACCATACAGGCGGGTGTACTCCAGGGCAGTATGATGCCCCTTCAAGGTATGTTTCACTCCTGTCAAACATACTATTAGAGGCGCGTGTACCCCAGTGTAGTGTGATCTCACCACTCCTATGGAACATCTATTTTGTTGACCTGCTGAAGATAACACCAGAGGCTAGTGACTGTGCAGATGACTCAACACTTTCTCAGACAACCAGAAGGAAAATGTGAATCACATCAATAAAACTATCTTCTGGTGAGGAAGTCTGTCTCACCAAGGCACCAAATATATCGTACAGTCATAAGAAAACACAAGAAATCCCTGATGTACAACCCTCTCAATTGCCATATTAAGAGAGGAGATTTATGAACATTTATCCTATAAAACACAGGTGAAAAATGTTGCAGCCTAAAGCGCTAGGACACTACCTTGTTGCAGACGGATGGTGCTTCACCTAGATGCTTAGCAATGTACAACACTCTACATCTCGGGAAGAAATGTATAACAGAGTACTTACTACTATGTAGATTCCTACCTACGGTCTTATCTAAAGATGTTAAAGAGAAAATTCAAGATTTTGAATTTGGTTGTGTTGTTGGGAAGGGAAGATCCGTCTGGTTGTTACACATCTGGCCTCTTGTTTGGTTGTTTGTGCTTGAGGCAGGCACTTGTAGACAAGCTGAATGGGGGGCTTGTAATTTGTGTACTTTGTAGAGTACAGAGATACACCTCTTTTGTGTTGTAGAATCTGTGTGTACAGTATTGGGTCAAGTACACTGTGTTGTAGAGTACACAGAGACCTGCTACACCTAGTAGCAGTAGTATTATAATTATATTTGATAAAGATAATGATTATTATCTTCATTATTTATCATTACAACAGCAACAACAACAACAATAATAATAATAATAATAAAGTATTATTATTTATATTAATAATCATCATTATAATTATCTTAATCATCCTTATAATATTTGCATCAATGTTGTCTGTGTATATTTAATATATTGTTGCTTATACAACACTTAAAGTTATCCAACGGAATGTGGTGCTATTCAATAGACAGTTAAATATGCAAAGAATACATAAAAAATGTAGCATGTATGATATATTATACATGTATTTGTGAACCAAGCAGTTTCTTCATGAATTTCTTCTGGTTTGTGAACATTAATCCTTTGTATATACATATACATTTGAGTATATACCTGTGTATATATATATATAATGTACTTATGAGGATATGTGTGATTAGGCTACATATATATATATATNGTGTGTGTGTGTGTGTGTGTGTGTGTGTGTGCGTGCGTGCTAAGCACTGAGTTGTGGATAAGTAGATTCTTTAATCGCGACAATTCCTGGAGGTCTTTCACGCATATGAATATATCATTGATGTACCTGCAATAGCTGGGATGTTTCACTGTGGTAATGAAGATGACGTCTTCTAGTGTTCCGGTGTACAAGTTAGCAAAGAGGACTCCTAGTAGGGACCCCACAGGTCTGCCTGCCTATACATGTCTCCATAAGGGGTTGTGAATATCTTGGCACAAATCTGCAGAATATTACGGAGGACAGACTCTGGACTATTCATCTTTGGAGTATTAATGTCACTGTAGATTATGTCTAACATAAAGTTGATGGTGGTGTCAACAGGACCGTTCGTAAGCAGGCATTCCTCGTCTAGAGATGATATGATCCATTCTGGTTTAGTGGTGTTCATTATGTCTAAGAAATCGACGACTGTCTTCAAGGTCTAGTCATTTGGTGCACTTGGAGACAGTATAGTGTTGAGTTGTTTACCTAGCTTATGGGTGGGTGTAGGGATCTGGCTCATGATGGGTCGAAGAGGGTCACCAAGCTTGTGGGGTTCTCACATTACCATGGTGGAACATTTCCACCTAAATGTAAAGGGAAATGTTCCATTACATTTATGTGCTGGAAATGTGATGATTGGTTGTGCAACCTCTGAAGAATCAACCAACACAACACCTGTATCTCCTATTAGATTGTTTTACAGGGACTTTTTTTCCACGGCCTATAAGACTGAGGAAAGAGTCTTGAAAGATATTATTGAAGGAGACGTTATCCCCACAGACACCAATCAGAAGAAGCAATTAACAATTTACTACAAAAACAAGAACACTGCAAACTTGCTTATGAAAAACTCTCCAGACACCAAGCAATGCCTAATTTAAGAGACTAATGTCGTCTATGCCTTCACATGCCCACTTGGGGACTGTCAGCCACAATGATCGCAGTATATAGGCAAGACAACAACGTCTCTCTCTCTAGGCGATTAACAATGCACAAACAACAGGGCTCTATCAAGGAGCATATAATCTCTACACACAACCAGACCATCACCAGAGACATCTTGACAACCAACACTGAAATAATCGATAGGTATACCGACAGCAGGAGACTGGACATCAGCGAGGCACTACATATCAAGAAGTCCAGACCAGCAATCAACAACCAGCTAACACATAATTACATTCTACCCACTTCAAGACCCCGAGCCAACGCAGAGAAAGCATCTAATGACCCTACTAATACCCCCTGATCCACTTATTCATTGATACATTTAACACCAAATTAATATCCCTAATGTTATGACATTCATCCACCACCTCACCCAAAGAGTATATAATCCGAAGTTAAACACGGTAAAATTGTCTTTGATAATGTAAGGAGTACCTTGCGAAACGCATCCCTAGGCGTCAGACAATAATAAAGTGTAAAATATGAACTTATGAGAGTTCATTTTTAAACTTCCCTCGACAGTGAAGAAAAACGTAAGAAATATTGAGAAGATCTTAAGTATTTGCATGTATAGAGGAATATACATACAAATAAGTAGGTTAATACGTATTCATGCCAACAAACTTTAACATATACGTCAACATTCACCAACATGCATATATTACCATATATTATTACAAAGTAAGTGCACAATCACAGCTGTGCTTGCATGAGTTAAGTAAAATGTAATTCTTTTAATCTCTATTAATTAACCATGTTATATTCAACGTTAAATTAACCATGTTATTTACAAAGTTAAATTAATCACTTTATTTACAAAGTTAAATTAACCATGTTATTTACAGTTAAATTAACCATGTTATTTACAGTTAAATTAACCATGTTATTTACAGTTAAATTAACCATGTTAATTTACAAAGTTAAATTAACCCGGATTTTTTAAAAGTTAAATTAACCCGGATTTTTTAAAAGTTAAATAAGGCATAATATTTGCAAAGTTAAATTAACCATGTCATTTACAAGCTTAAAATATGTGTGTCATTTACACGCTTACAATAACCATAATATTTACACACTTAACATTATAAATAATATATTAACCAAAAATTATTATATTATATTTAAATTTAATATAGGTGTTTGGATTGGGTGTTGGATTAAGGCCTATCAACTTCTGAAGAGTTATCAAGGCTTATCAACCTCTGAAGGGTTATTAGGACCTATCAACCTCTGAAGGGTTATTAGGACCTATCAACCTCTGGAGGGTTATTAAGGCCTATCAACCTCTGGAGGGTTATTAAGGCCTATCAACCTCTGGAGGGTTATTAAGGCCTATCAACCTCTGGAGGGTTATTCAGACCAATCAACCTCTGAAGAGTTATCAAGACCTATTAACCTCTGGAGGGTTATTCAGACCAATCAACCTCTGAAGAGTTATCAAGACCTATTAACCTCTGGAGGGTTATTAAGGCCTATCAACCTCTGGAGGGTTATTAGGACCTATCAACCTCTGGAGGGTTATTAAGGCCTATCAACCTCTGGAGGGTTATTCAGACCAATCAACCTCTGAAGAGTTATCAAGACCTATTAACCTCTGGAGGGTTATTAAGACCTATCAACCTCTGGAGGCTTATTAAGGCCTATCAACCTCTGGAGGGTTATTAAGGCCTATCAACCTATGGAGGGTTATTAAGGCCTATCAATCTCTGGAGGGTTATTAAGGCCTATCAACCTCTGGAGGGTTATTAAGACCTATCAACCTCTGGAGGGTTATTAAGTCCTATCAACCTCTGGAGGGTTATTAAGACCTATCAACCTCTGAAAACAATACTGACAAAGCAAGCAATAATGACAAGCAAAGCCAGCATTATTGAAAGGTAAAGCATGGAATATTGACAAGCAACGGCAGCAGTATTGAGAAGCAAAGCAACAAGCAAAATTGACAATCAAAGTAAGCAATATTGAGAAGCCCTACTGAAGTTCTGCCAGTCACAGTCAATAATAATAAAAAAATAACAATAATAATAATAATAATAATAATAATAATAATAATAATAATAATAATAATAAATAATAATAATAAGAAGAAGAAGAAGAAGAAGAAGAAGAAGAAGAGGGATTATAATTTACAAGAAGGTACAATGGGTTGGTCAGATACATAATATTGGTATTTTTCCATTCTTACAAAGTCACTAAGACAACAACATAGCGTTTGTGGCAGGTGCTTAGTCTAACATATGAGGTAAGGTGAAAGGGTACACTGTAGCAAGGTTTAATATCAACAAATAACTGCAATGCAAGTTAACAGAGGTGAATACACTGGTAAAGATATGTGTCTCAAGTACTAATACTGGGGCAGTGGGTAGTACAAGATACAGTGGGAGTTTGAAGCACAAGGTAGGAAACTTTGAGGACGAAATTAGGTACTTTTTGGTTTTACTTGTTAATAAGGGCATAGGTTGGAAATTTTTAATTCATCAGGGAGTGAGTTCCAATGACTGTGCCCTTTTATTTGCATGGTGTGTGTGCAAAGATTTAGTCTAACTCTGGGTATATCAAAGATATATTTATTTCTGGTGTGGTGCTCTTAACTGCTCTTAACTGTGGTGCTATTACACCTATCAAGGAAAAGTTTCATTTGAAGATTAGCATTTATGAACAAGGTTTTGTACACATGTAGATAGCACATGAGAATGCGTGGAGTGAGTGTATGTTTAGCATGTTAAGGGAGTTAAACAGTCGGGCTGTGTGTTGTCTGAAGACAGAGTTTCTTATAATTCTGAAAGCAGCACTAAACAGTTAACGAGGTTGAACATGTCATAACCCAAAGTTATTATTGCTACAACAACCTCACAGTGCTTCGGTGCCGATGAACACTTTAATAAACCTAAGCAAAGTCATCATCATTGAGGAAAGATGAACAGGTTTCGTCAGTACATGCACAATTGCTTGATGAAACCTGAATCTGGCGGCCAGTAGATATGGAAGGGTTGAATTGAGTGCATTTTAAAGAAAGAAGTTATAGAACAGGCGGGACAAAGCCATTGACGGGCGCATGGACCAGAGAGGTGCGGGGCTGAATTGACTCTTAAGATCACACTATGGAGCGAGTGACGAGTGTGTCCGGGTTAACGAAGTGATCCCACAGCGTCCTAGGCCCTGGCACACAGACGATGCCTACATGTGATTGATCGCCGATGAAGTCGACCTAATGAGCACGGACTAGCGGTAAAAGGCCACCACGATCCTCGACAATTACATAAAGAAAACGGCCTGGAGTAGATATTATGGTGAAATATATCCTCTCACCACCACACTGGATGGTGTCAGCGACGTGCCAACACCTCAATGTCACAGGCCTTCCACAACATGAATAAGGAATTCGTCAGTATTGTATACACTACGTATGTAAGACCAATATTGGAGTAAGCAGCGCCAGCATGGAACAAACGACTTTGATTTGCCTCCAGACAAATTCCAGAACTATAAAATTTTGTCATTGAAAATAGGCTCAGCAAACTATACCTTTTAACTATTAAGGAAAGAGACACAAAGGAGCCACGATCACGACACACAAGATACTTCACGTGGTCGACAAAGCCAAACATGCCCATATGTGACTGGAAATTGTGCACACAGGTATGAACAATAAAGGTAACTGCTTCCTTGTAACGACTAGAGAGTGAATATATTCACTCTCGATTCCTGGGAGTGAGTATAACCCCAAACTATCTCCAGAGGCGCATATAAATATGATAACATCAGCAGCATAACCTTACACCAGCAAAAGTCAGAATATCATTCAGGAACGGAAATAAGGAGGGATTTAGACCGCTGTACACAGCCTACGTGAGACCAGCTTTGCAGTATGTAGCCCCACTGTGAAGCCTCCATCTAAAAAACGCATATGGAAATTCGAAAACATTCAGAAGTTTGCAAAGAGGTTCGTCCCAGAAATGCGGAGAATGTGGTATGAAGAGAAATTGAAAGAACTAAAGCGATTTATACTAGAAAAGTGGAGATGGAGGGAAGACATGATAGCCACGTATAAAATACTTAGGGGGATCAACAGAGTGGAAAAAGAGAAAATGTTCACAATGAACACAAACACAACAAAATAGCATGTGTGAAAACTTGAGACTTAGATGTCAAAGATATGTTAGAAAGTTTTCTCTGAGCGTAATAGTGGGAAGATGGATAAGCCAAATGACCAGGTTGCAGAAGAACACTCCATTGATAATTGTTAAAGAAGACATGATAGAGAAATAGGTCAGGAGTGATTGCATTAAACAATTGGCGACTGGAAAGATGGGGAGCAAAAGTTGAATCTCGAAGATGCAGTTACAAATATGTGAACACGTACACACACACACACACACACACACACACACACACACACACACACACACACACACACACACACACACACACACACACACACACACACACACACACACACACACACAGGCTGACCCCCCCCCCCCCACCCTCACTCCAGTACCCTCCGAGACCCCGTTATCCACCCCACATCTCACGCCCATGGAACAGCTTCCCCCAAGAAGGGAACATGAGAAGGAACAGAAGAAAGTGAGTCTCAAGGCAATGTACACTAACATAGATGGGATTACAAATAAAACAGATGAACTTGAAGAAAACCCAGACATAATAGCACTCACAGAAACAAAGCTAACGAAAACCATAACAAATGCAGTGTTCCCACAGGACTACTGTGTTGTGAGGAAAGAGAGAGAAGGAAGAGGAGGTGGTGGTGTAGCTCTGCTGGTAAGAAAAGGCTGGGACTTTGAGGAAATGGTTATTCAGGGCTGTGAAGGTTTCAGTGACTATATAACAGGTACAATAGCCACTGGAGGACAAAAAATTGTAGTCGCAGTCATATATAACCCGCTACTAAATGACAGAAGACCCAGACAGGAATATGATAGAAACAACATGGACACCATTATTAACATAATAGAGATAACAGCGTCTCTCGCTAGTAGGAATGGATCTGGACTACTAATCATGGGGGATTTCAACCACGGGAAGATTGACTGGGAGAACAGAGACCCGCATGGAGGGCCAGATACATGGAGAGCTAAGCTGCTGGACGCGGCAACAAGAAACTTTCTTAGCCAGCATATCAAGGGACCGACAAGAATGAGAGGGGAGGATGAACCAGCCATGCTTGATCTGATATTTACCCTTAATGAGTGGGATATAAAGGAGGTTAAGACGGAAGCACCCTTAGGAATGAGTGATCACAGTGTATTGATCTTTGAGTACCTGGTAGAGCTAGGAATTATCTCCCCCCGAAAAGAACTAGAAAACAAAAGACTGGCATACCGAAAGGGGAATTATGAGGGGATGAGAAGTTTCCTAAGGGAGATACCATGGGACACAGACCTCAGAGCTAAGTCGGTACAAGACATGATGGACTATGTCACCCAAAAGTGTCAGGAGGCAGTAAACAGGTTTATCCCGGCCCAAAGGGAAAAAACCGAGAACCAAAAGAAGAATCCATGCTTTAACAGGGCATGTATGGAAGCAAAGGTACTGAACAAAAGGGCGTGGAGGAACTTCCGAAATAACAGAACACCAGAAAGCAGAGAGAGATACCAGAGAACCAGGAATGAGTATGTTAGTGTGAGAAGGGAAGCAGAGAAAAATTATGAAAATGATATAGCAAGCAAAGCCAAGACCGATCCAAAGCTACTCCACAGTCACATCAGAAGGAAAACAACAGTGAAAGAACAGGTAATGAAACTTAGAACAGGCGAGGACAGGTATACAGAGAATGACAAAGAGGTGTGTGAGGAACTCAACAAGAGGTTCCAGGAGGTCTTCACAATAGAACATGGTGAGGTCACTGCGCTAGGAGAGGGGGCAGTAAACCAGGCGGCTTTGGAAGGGTTCGAAATTACGAGAGATGAGGTCAAGAGACACCTGTTGGATCTGGATGTGAGAAAGGCTGTTGGTCCAGACGGGATCTCACCATGGGTATTGAAAGAGTGTGCAGAGGTACTCTGCTTGCCACTCTCCATAGTGTATAGTAGGTCACTGGAGACGGGAGACCTACCAGAAATATGGAAGGCGGCTAATGTGGTCCCAATATACAAAAAGGGTGACAGACAAGAGGCACTGAACTACAGGCCAGTGTCCTTAACTTGTATACCATGCAAAGTGATGGAGAAGATCGTGAGAAAAAATCTAGTAACACATCTGGAGAGAAGGGACTTCGTGACAAATCGCCAACATGGGTTCAGGGAGGGTAAATCTTGCCTTACTGGCTTAATAGAATTCTACGATCAGGTGACAAAGATTAAGCAAGAAAGAGAAGGCTGGGCAGACTGCATTTTTTTTACTGTCGGAAAGCCTTTGATACAGTCCCCCATAAGAGGCTGGTACATAAGCTGGAGAGACAGGCAGGAGAAACTGGTAAAGTGCTCCAGTGGATAAGGGAATACCTAAGGAATAGGAAGCAAAGAGTTACAGTGAGGGGTGAGACCTCAGATTGGCGTGAAGTCACCAGTGGAGTTTCACAGGGCTCTGTACTCGGTCCTATCCTGTTTCTGATATACGTGAACGATCTCCCGGAGGGTATAGACTCATTCCTCTCAATGTTTGCAGACGATGCCAAAATTATGAGAAGGATTAAGACAGAGGAGGACTGCTTGAGGCTTCAAGAAGATCTAGACAAACTAAAGGAATGGTCGAACAAATGGTTGTTAGAGTTTAACCCAAGCAAATGTAATGTAATGAAGATAGGTGTAGGGAGCAGGAGGCCAGTTACAAGGTATCATTTGGGAGATGAAATTCTACACGAGTCAGAGAGAGAGAAAGACCTGGGGGTTGATATAACGCCAGACCTGTCCCCTGAAGCCAATATCAAGAGGATAACATCAGCAGCACATGCCAGGTTGGCTAACATAAGAACGGCATTTAGACACTTGAGCAAGGAATCATTCAGAACTTGTATACCACCTATGTCAGACCAATCCTGGAGTATGCAGCCCCAGCATGAGTCCATATCTAGTCAAGCATAAGACCAAACTGGAAAAGTTCAAAGTTTGCCACCAGACTAGTACCCGGGCTGAGAGGTATGAGCTACGAGAGAGACTACGGGAATTAAACCTCACGTCGCTAGAAGACAGAAGAGTTAGGGGATATGATCACCACGTACAAGATTCTCAGAGGAATTGACAGGGTAGATAAAGAGGGCTATTTAACACAAGGGCACACGCACTAGGGGACACAGGTGGAACTGAGTGCCCAAATGAGCCACAGAGATATTAGAAAGATTTTTTTAGTGTCAGAGTAGTTGACAAATGGAATGCATTAGGCAGTGATGTGGTGGAGGCTGACTCCACTACACTCATTATTGAAAGTAAATTTATTTTGTTTATTAAGTTATACAAGAGTGACGACAAAAAGACAGAGGTAATTCATTGCTCGTTAATTCAATAGAAAACTAACATATCATCCACAAGAATTTTAGTAAATAAAGAACACAATATCAATCAATAATAACTTCAGAAGATAAAGAACACAATATCATCCA
>WNGS01001312.1:57680699-57696263 GCA_020271785.1 Procambarus virginalis | reverse complement strand
TAACACAGTTTCAAGTGTAGATATGATAGAGTCCCATAGGCTCAGGAATCTGTACACCAGTTGATTGACAGTTGAGAGGCGGGACCAAAGAGCCAGATATCAGACCCTCCGCAAGCACAAATATGGTGAGTACACACAAACACACACACACACACACACACACACACATTCCATTTAATAATACAATCGTAAATGGTAGTCAGGTAACAAGAACAGCAATTGTGGCCTCATTGGGAACCCAGATAAGCCGCTAAACCTCCCCCCCCCCATTCCCCCGCGGTAATCTGAAGACAACCTCAACCCCCCACCACCAGCAACCACACGCACGCAAGTACCACTACAGCACTAACACTCTCAAGGCATTACACCTTCCCCCTTTCTCACCTTCCTCTGTAGCTTACCAGATATTTCCCCCTACCCCCACTAAAACCCTCCCACACAGTGGGACCCCCTCCATCTCCCTCACCCTCTCCCACCACATGGTCCTGAAGTGAACATCTCCGCACCTCTCCCACCCCCCCAGTTTCCCACGCATCCCCCCCCCCCTACAAAACACACACACATGCAACACGTGTTTGCGTAGGAAGCAATGTGGTGCAGGCTGACTCCATACACAGTTTTACGTGTAGATATGATACAGCCCAATAGGCTCAGGAACCTGTACACCTGTTGATTGACGATTGAGGAGGCCTGGACCAAAAAGCCGGAGTTCAACCCCCGCAAGCACAATAGGTGAGTACACACACACACACCACACACACGCGCAGCGCGCGCGCACGGGACCAAAGAGCCATAGCTCAACCTCACAAGCACAATTAGGTAAGTACTCACCCACACGCACACACACACACACACACACACACACACCACACAACACACACACACACACACACACACACACACACACACACACACACACAAGAACTTTAGTAAATAAAGAACACAATATCATTCACAAGAACTTTAGTAAATAAAGAACACAATATCATCCACAAGAACTTTAGTAAATAAAGAACACAATATCATTCACAAGAACTTTAGTAAATAAAGAACACAATATCAATCCACAAGAACTTTAGTAAATAAAGAACACAATTCATCCACAAGAACTTTAGTAAATAAAGAACACAATATCATTCACAAGAACTTTAGTAAATAAAGAACACAATATCATCCACAAGAACTTTAGTAAATAAAGAACACAATATCATCCACAAGACTTTAGTAAATAAAGAACACAATATCATTCACAAGAACTTTAGTAAATAAAGAACACAATATCATTCACAAGAACTTTAGTAAATAAAGAACACAATATCATCCACAAGAACTTTAGTAAATAAAGAACACAATATCATTCACAAGAACTTTAGTAAATAAAGAACACAATATCATCCACAAGAACATCAGAAAATAAAGACCCTATATCAAAACTGAATCATTTTAATATTCTGATTGATTTAAATATTGTTTAGCAACTTTAGCTTATTAAGAATGGAACATGAACTAGTAGGTGACAGACGGGATAAAATGTTTGTGAGCCACTTGGAAAGTCTGCAGTTAACAGATCCCACAGAAGTGATTAAAGGTCTGGTGGGGTAGTTACGGGTCATCTCCAGGCCATGAACACCCGACAAGGAAGATAGTGTAGTCAACTTCCTGATGCAGGCGATGAGTCACAATAACGTGGCTGAAGTATGTTGACCAGACCACACACTAGAAGGTGAAGGGACGACGACGTTTCAGTCCGTACTGGACCATTCTCAAGTCCTGAGAAGATCCTTATTTGTTTACAAACAATTCCTCAAACTGCTTTTGAAAGTGTTATTGAAAGTATTAACTGGTATTGAAAGCTTACTATAAGTCTAAGAAGAATTTTGGAGAAAATCTTACAGAGCAGAAATATTCCACCTTGTCTAAAGGCAACAGCAGCGCTGGATTTGTCGGCTTTTGTAGTATGGAGCAGTGTTCTTGTTTTAGACAATGTGGAATATATTTCTGAAATGTGTGGTGTTCTCCAACATTCATCCACGTGCACTAAGCTGAGGAAAATCCTCTTGATAATACCATCAAGACCTATTGCTAGTGCAGTTGCATCTACTACTTACAGGTAATCAGTTTTAGTGAATGTTTTTATTTTCTTATGCTCTTTTCGATGTTATTCTGATCTTTATTTACTAAAGTTCTTGTGGATGATATTCTTTGTTACTTTTCTGATGAATTAACGAACAATGAATTACCTCTGTCTTCTGATACCTTTGTAATTCTTGTAAAACGTTGTATAAAAAATGAAAATGCACTATTCATAATGAGTATTACCTAGAGACTTAGAATATCAAATGGAAACCCTCTATCTCCATTGCTTTCAAATTTATACATGGATTTCTTTTAAAGAAATTTGTAAATAAAATAACGTCAGGAATTATTCCCTGGTTTAGCCATGCTGACGATATTTTGTGTATTTGGTCACCAAGTGTAAACTGAGAAGAATTTTGAGTGACACTTAATGATCAAATCCCTTCAATAAAACTTTCTGTGGAGACTGAAAAATATAAATATTTGCCATTTCTTGATATTAATTAATACTGAGGATTTTATCTTAAGTATTGTGTGTATAGAAAGTTTACTAAGTGTCTGTCACATTAACGTTACTTCTCTAGACACAGATATAATGTTATATAGTTCGTCTTTACTTCTGTGTATCTAAGAACTCTCCACATTGTTAGTCTAGAGTTTCTGCATCAAGAGGTTGAGAATATTGAATCTATTGTAATGAGAGCTTGGTACTCAGTTACCTTTCTTAAGGCTTCTTCTAACACAGCTCAACACACATATAAGAAAATCATTACCGAGAAACTTCGTACTAAATATGTTATATTTTTGTCATATTTCTCTGTGAAAAGTATAAGAAACAGCAGTGTTTTTTTAACTGTATTGCTTACATTCTGTATAGAACAAATATTCAAAAGTTTGATATTTCGATTTTCTCAGTATAAATATTATTTAAAAATTGTCCAGATGTCTAATGCTTTATTTATTCATTTGTGTGAAGATTCTCAGCAAATTGACTGGGAGAGTTGTTCTTGAGTCAATTGTAAGATCATTTTAAATATAAATATTAGTGAGTGTGCTTTATTACAAGATGACTACAACAACAACAACAAGTAACATGAACATTCGAGGTATCAACACGTCAAGCAGGCCACAAGAATGAGGGACGGGGGATGTTCCGTCAGTACTGGATCTAATATTCACCAGGAAAGAAGAAGAGGTATTTGACATACAGTACCTTCCTCCCTTGGGAAAGAGTGATCACGTCCTCTTGGACATTAAATACGCTATGCAATATAATCTAGTAGAGAATTGGGACAGTGAAACAGTTGTTAAACTCGATTTCAAGAGAGGACGCTATGGGGAACTTAGAATTTTATTTAATGGGTATAATTGCACAGACTTGTTGCTAGGCAAGGAAATAAATGAGATGTATGCCAAATTTTGCGAAATATACGATGACGGTACACAAACATTCATACCAAAACAGACATCCACACCTAGGACACAGGGTTGGTTCAACAGAAATTGCGAGAGGGCCAGAGAGAGGCAGAGAGGAACTTTGAGAACGGTATAGCAGACAAATGTAAATCAGATCCAGGCCTTTTCTATAAATTGTTAAAAGCAAGCTGCAGGTAAAGGATAATATTCAGAGGTTGAAAATAGGGGACAGATACACGGAAAATGAAAAGGAAATGTGTGAAACATTAAACGAAAAGTTCCAAAGTGTGTTTGAACAAAATGAAATCTTCAGGGAACCAGATACTATAAGAATTCAAGAGAACAACATAGAGCACATAGAGATGTATAGAGACGAAGTGAAACAAATGCTCTTGGAACTAAGTAAGAACAAAGCAGTTGGTCCAGATGGAGTTTCACCATGGGTTCTAAGAGAATGTGCATCTGAGCTCAGCATTCCACTTCAGCTGATTTTTCAGACATCCCTGTGTACAGGAATCGTAGCAGATGTGTGGAAAAAGGCTAACATAGTTCCAATCTACAAAAGTGGCAGCAGGGAAGACCCCCTCAATTATAGACCTGTATCACTGACAAGTGTAATAGTCAAAATATTGGAAAAAATTATTAAAACTAAATGGGTAGAACACCTGGAAAGAAATAATATAATATCAGACAGACAGTATGGCTTTCGTTCTGGAAGATCTTGTGTATCGAATTCACTCAGTTTCTATGATCGAGCCACAGAGATTTTACAGGAAAGAGATGGTTGGGTTGACTGCATCTATCTGGACCTAAAAAAGGCTTTCGACAGAGTTCCACATAAGAGGTTGTTCTGGAAATTGGGAAATATTGGAGGGGTGACAGGTAAGCTTCTAACATGGATGAAAATTTTTCTGACTGATAGAAAAATGAGGACAGTAATCAGAGGCAATGTATCGGACTGGAGAAATGTCACAAGTGGAGTACCACAGGGTTCAGTTCTTGCACCAGTGATGTTTATTGTCTACATAAATGATCTGCCAGTTGGTATACAGAATTATATGAACATGTTTGCTGATGATGCTAAGATAACAGGAAGGATAAGTAACTTAGATGATTGTTATGCCCTTCAAGAAGACCAGAACAAAATAAGTATATGGAGCACCACTTGCCAAATGGAATTTAATGTGAATAAATGCCATGTTATGGAATGTGGAATATGAAAACATAGACCCCACACAACCTAAATATTATGTGAGAAATCTTTAGACTTCTGATAAAGAAAGAAATCTAGGGGTGGTTCAAGATAGAAAACTATCACCTGAGGATCACATTAAGAACATTGTGCGAGGAGCCTATGCTACTCTTTCTAACTTCAGAATTGCTTCTAAATACATGGATGGCGAAATACTAAAGAAATTGTTCACGACTTTTGTTAGGCCAAAGATGGAATATGCAGCGGTTGTGTGGTGCCCATATCTTAAGAAGCACATCAACAAACTGGAAAAGGTGCAAAGACATGCTACTAAGTGGCTCCCAGAACAAAATGGCAAGAGCTACGAGGAGAGGTTAGTGGCAATAAATATGCCAAACTTAGAAGACAGAAGAAAAAGAGGTGATATGATCACTACGTACAAAATAGTAACAGGAATTGATAATATTGATAGGGGAGATTTCCTGAGACCCGGAACTTCAAGAACAAGAGGTCATAGATTTAAAGTAACTAAACACAGATGCTGAAGAAATATAAGAAAGTTCACTTTCGGAAACAGAGTGGTAGACGGTTGGAACAAGTTAGGGGAGAAGGTGGTGGAGGCCAAAACCGTCAGTAGTTTCAAAGTGTTATATGACAAAGAGTGCTGGGAATACGGGACACCACGAGCGTAGCTCTCATCCTGTAACTACACTTAGGTAATTACATACACATCCTTCACCTATGAGACAAATAACGTTTACACTATATACCAAAATTGCCTTAAAAGTTAGCAATGTTTTACTTGGATTCACTATAACTATTCTCTATAGGCCTGGATCCCCCTGTGTTTTAGAACGTGCGTTTTTGAAGAGGTAATTTTAAAATCAAAACTACATGGTTGTCATAGGAATAATCATGAGGTTTAAATCGTATAGTTTTGTGGTATATTCTGCATCTATTTATATATATTTATATATATTTGAACAAAGAATCATTCCGTACATAACGCCAACGTGAGGCTCCCGAAGTTCGGACAAATCTCATTCATATTCATAGTTCAATAGTTATAGTATTATACAAATATACGGGAGTACCGTCTGTGCTGTCTCAGGTCACTTAGCGTTCAAGAAAAATAGAACAGGTCAGGTCACTTAGGTCAAGAAAATAGAAGACATTGGAGGGATCTAATTTGAACTCTTGGTGTCCACTGGCTTATTGTCTTCCTCCACCACCACTTTTGTGTGATTTATTATATGAAGTTAAATGAATTCAAAATGTTTAAGTTTCAAAATAAGAGCAGCAACAACAGCAATATGCATGCATGAGAATTGAAGGCTTGCAAGAACATGTTGCAGAGAGCAATCATACTTGTCCTGTCTAGATTTTACAAATTCTTATAACCGCTTCTTTAAAAGACAGTACTTACAGCAACAGTTTTGGGAACGTTGGAACGTTAAAAAATGGACTGTTGTGTTTTAAGATGTTCCTAATTGAATACCATAAAAGCTAGAAAAGTGCCTATGCAACATATAAGCTGTTGAAGACCTAAATAAGCAATCCTAGGTCTAAATAAAAGTCATCAAAGGTCTAATAAAAGCCATCAAGTGTCTAATTTTGTACATATGTAGGCCTATACTAAGCCTAGAAAAAAATTGGTCTGGTAGTGGCATTCTTTATCATGTGAAATGAATAATACAAAACGTATTTAATTCGATTTCATTTGTATGTTATGTTAAATTCTCCTTGTAATTTCATGTTTCGATTCTTCCTTCTGTGATCTAATATTATGTCAGGTTTGGATTTCCTGATCAGAGTTCAGGAAATCTAAAAAAAAAAAAAATGCAGAGTTCAAAGTCTGTATTCCCTGGCAATGAGATAATATAGACGAAAAAAAATCCATTCAAATTGGCTAATAGATACAACAATATCTATTAGTCAATGTTCTGATTGATTAACCATGATGCTCTGATTAGAATGTTCTGATTTCATAGTGTCTTGGTGTTAAACTCTGTAGAGTTAAGTATGTTGTATTTTCCGGTGTATAACACGCGTACATCATTTACAAAGTTGTTTATATATTATCATATATTTATATAAAGTAGGATAAAATCCCACACTTATGTATTTGTGAAGTTTATGTAAAGATTTACACCAAGTCTTTCGCACTCTCCTTTACATAATCTTTACATATAATTTACATAAAGTGTAAATCTTTACATGAAAATCACAAATACATGAGCGTTTTTATCATATATTATAATGTCTGTGAGAAGACATTACCATTACTTATTTTATATTAAGTGATTTTGAAGTGGTTTTGAAATGATTTTGAAAGGGAAAACAGGTGATTTGGAGCAGATTAATTCAATACAAATTGGGGAGGCGGGGACCGGGAACCTGCATCCTGCCCGCTATCAAATATGGTAATTAAGAGTTAAAAATCAATCAGCTTGATTCTAATTTTATTCCAGATTTGCGATAGAAATACAAGATTGAATTCACGATATTGATTCTTGATCCTCCTTTTTCTTTGTCAACTTTCACATGTGACATCAACCAAATGTATTTAATACATCAAAGTGTGACTGCAATCATTTATATCATAGTCATACCCTGTGGTGATTCCTAGGATCAACGTCCCCACGGCCCGGTCTCTGACATACTTCATTCTTGATGCTAAGCAGAAGTGAACAGTTGGTATATTCTGCATCTATTTATATATATTATATATATTTAAACAAAGAATCGTTCCGTACATAACGCCAACGTGAGGCTCCCGAGTGAGCGGCACAGGCATGGAACCCATGCGCACGATAAGCGGTCAAATATTTCAAGATATGTCTCCTTTCTGAGCTGAGGCTCCCGACCTAGGAGTAAGACGGATGGGACTCAACCTCACCACACAGGAGGAGGAACAGGGAGGACATGATAACGACATATAAGATTCTAAGGGGAAATTACAAGTAGACAGATAAGCTTTATTAAAGTTTAGAACAGAAGGTAACTCGATACACAATTTGAAGCGTCAATATGATAAGAACTTGAGAACTAGGTAATACCATTAAACTGAAATTTGTTTAAAAGGCGGCGACCAGCAGCCAAAGCTTGACCCCTTGCAACACACACACACACACACACACACACACACACAACACACACACACACACACACACACACACACACACACACACACACACACACACACACACGCACACACACACACACACTATTAAAGGATATACTATAGACACTATGGGGAACTTATAAATTTTTTCATGGGGCATAATTGGACAGACTTGTTGCTAGGCATGGAAGTAATGATATGTATGCCAAATTTTACGAAATATACGATGAAGGCACACAAACATTCATACCAAAACAGACATGCAGACCTAGGACACAGGGTTGGTTATACAGAAATTGCGAGAGGGCCAGAGATCAAAAGACACAAGCATGGAATCATTATAGAAAGAGGCCAAACCCCCAAACATACCTGCGATACAAAGATGCAAGAAACAACTATACGTCAGTAAGGAGAGAGGCAGAGAGGAACTTTGAGAACGGTATAGCAGACAAATGTAAATCAGATCCAGGTCTTTTCTATAAATTCATTAAAAGCAAGTTGCAGGCAAAGGATAATATTCAGAGGTTGAAAATGGGGGACAGATACACGGAAAATGAAAAGGAAATGTGTGAAACATTAAAAGAAAAGTTCCAAAGTGTGTTTGTACAAAATGAAATCTGCAGGGAACGAGACACAATAAGAATTCAAGAGAACAACATAGAGCACATAGAGAAGTCTAGAGACGAAGTGAAACAAATGCTCTTGGAGATAAGTAAGAACAAAGCAGTTGGTCCAGATGGAGTCTCACCATGGTTCTGAGAGAATGTGCACCTGAGCTCAGCATTTCACTTCAGCTGATATTTTCAGGCGTTCCTGTGTACAGGAATCGTAGCTGATGTGTGGAAAAAGGTTAACATAGTTCTAATCTACAAAAGTGGCAGCAGGGAAGACCCCTCAATTATAGACCTGTATCATTGACAAGTGTTGGAAAAAATTATTAAAACTAAATGGAATGAACACCTGGAGAAAAACGATATAATATCAGATATTCAGTATGGTTTTCGGTTTGGAAGATCCTGTGTAACGAATTTACTCATATTCTATGGTCGAGCCACAGATATTATACAAGAATGAGATGGTTGGGTTGACTGCATCTATCTAAAAAAGGTTTTCGAGAGTTCCACATAAAAGGCTGTTTTGGAAACTGGAACATATTGGAGAGGTGACAAGTAAGCTTCTAACATGGATGAAATTTTTTGTAACTGATAGAAAAATGAGGGCAGTAATCAGAGGCAATGTATAGGACTGGAGAAACGTCACAAATGGAGTACCACAGGGTTCAGTTCTTGCAATGGTGATGTTCATCGTCTACATAAATGATCTACCAGATGGAATACAGAATTATATGAACATGTTTGCTGATGATGCTAATATAATAGGAAGGATAAGAAACTTAGATGATTGTCATGCCCTTCAAGAAGACCTGGACAAAACAAGTATTTGGACCACCACTTGGCAAATGAAATTTAATGTGAATAAATGCCATGTTATGGAATGTGGAATAGGAGAACATAGACCCCACACAACCTATAAATTATATGAGAAATCTTTAATGATTTCTGATAAAGAAAGAGATCTAGTGGTGGTTCTAGATAGAAAATTATCACCTGAGGACCACATTAAGAACACTGTGCGAGGAGCCTATGCTACACTTTCTAACTTCAAAATTGCTTCTAAATACATGGATGGTGAAATACTAAAAAAAAAAAAAACACGACTTTTGTTAAACCAAAACTGGAATATGCAGCGGTTGTGTGGTGCCCATATCTTAAGAAACACATAAAAAACTGGAAAGGGTGCAAAGACAAGCCAGTAAGTGGCTCCCAGAGCTGAAGGACAAGAGCTACGAGGAGAGGTTAGAGGCATTAAATATACCAAAACTAGAAGACAGAAGAAAAAGAAGTGATATGATCACTACACACAAAATAGTAACAGGAATCGATAAAATTAATAGGAAAAAATTCCTGAGACCTGGAACTTCAAGAACAAGAGGACACAAACTCGAGCTAAGGAAACAAAGGTGGCGCAAAAACATTAGAAAACTTTCTTTTGCAAACAGAGTGGTAGACGGTTCGAACAAGCTAAGTGAGGTGATGGTGGAGGCCAAAACCGTCAGTAGTTTCAAAGCGTTATACGGCTAAGAGTACTGGGAAGATGGGACACCACGAGCATAGCTCTCATCGTGAAACTACACTTAGGTGTAATTACACACGCGATCCCCTCCCCCAAATAGGACAGGAGTCATTGCTGTAATCAACCGATGGCTCGAAAGGCGTGATCCAAGAGTCAATGCTCGATCCTGCAGGCACAAATAGGGAGTACGCACACACACACATTCACTACATGGACTATTAATTAAACATTTAAACATAAGATCAGGTCAACGAAAAATTTAAAATGCTCATCTAATGGTGTTGGGTTTAGGGCTTCCTAGCCTCTGGAGGCTTATTAAGGCTGGCACAATAGTTCTGACCAACCGGCAAGTATACTTTAGTCTTGGACATTGTCCAGGACTAAAGTATACTCTCAGTGTATATACACCAAGAAGCTGGGTACACCTCTCAGTGTATATACACCAAGAAGCAGGGTACACCTCTCAGTGTATATACACCAAGAAGCTGGGTACACCTCTCAGTGTATATACACCAAGAAGCTGGGTACACCTCTCAGTGTATATACACCAAGAAGCTGGGTACACCTCTCAGTGTATATACACCAAGAAGCAGGGTACACCTCTCAGTGTATATACATAAAGAAGCAGGGTACACCTCTCAGTGTATATACACCAAGAAGCAGGGTACACCTCTCAGTGTATATACACCAAGAAGCTGGGTACACCTCTCAGTGTATATACACCAAGAAGCTGGGTACACCTCTCAGTGTATATACATCAAGAAGCAGGGTACACCTCTCAGTGTATATACACCAAGAAGCAGGGTACACCTCTCAGTGTATATACACCAAGAAGCTGGGTACACCTCTCAGTGTATATACACCAAGAAGCAGGGTACACCTCTCAGTGTATATACACCAAGAAGCAGGGTACACCTCTCAGTGTATATACACCAAGAAGCAGGGTACACCTCTCAGTGTATATACACCAAGAAGCTGGGTACACCTCTCAGTGTATATACACCAAGAAGCAGGGTACACCTCTCAGTGTATATACATCAAGAAGCAGGGTACACCTCTCAGTGTATATAAACCAAGAAGCAGGGTACACCTCTCAGTGTATATACACCAAGAAGCAAGGTACACCTCTCAGTGAATAATCAACCTCTAATTTCAGCTTCTTTCATATTTGAAGTGTTCAGTGGTGCAGTGTAGACCGCACTTTGTGTTCCACCAGGCTGTCCGTCAGAACACTCTCTCATTATGCATGATTTTGCATTAATTTGATCTCATTTCCCTTGGCTAAGAATACATTGTTGAAAGATAATTCTGGGTTACATTTGGTCTGAGGCATTTGAGAGGTAGAACGTATATTCATTATTTCCATAATAAAATCTATTTTTCAATGATCAAATATAATTTTCATTTTACAATGAAAATGTTGGATGATTCAGTTCAGATATCAAAATGTGTTTTGGGTCCACATGTCGAAAATACGGTGTATTTTGTATGTCAAATTCAGAGTATGGCAGCCTTTTGAACAATAAAATCATACTGAAATGTGTATATTTTAATGTGTATAAAATACTGTGTATATTTTAATTGTATATTACAATACATTCATATAGGTCTACTGTGCAACAAAAAGGATAATATTTATGTGTTTACACTTTGTTTAAAAAAGATGATACATCAATAGCATAACATGAAATATCGAAATATCCGAAATTATAAACTGTTTACTCAAGATTTAGATTTAGAAATTATATTTACCAGGAGTACTGACTGGACTAAACAGGTGTTCAACGGTCTAAATCAAACTTACACTTTTCAGGTGATATATTGGGAAAAACAAAGTATATTTTAATTAATAGAAGTAAGATAGATATTAACACAATTTTTATCACAAAAATAGCATAATGGGAAGATAAAAAAAATATATCAACTAATGATTCCAAGAAGTTAGGTAAAACTTTTCATACCCATAACAATCTTCATCAACAGAGTGTAAGCCTATCCCGGCTCAGAATTACTCCCAACACACAGCTCATACAACATAGATGACCAAAGAGCCACAGCTCAACCCCCGCAAGCACAACCTGGTAGCATGATGCCTGGTAGCTAGTGTAGGTGTGGACATGAGGCCAGGCAGCTAGTGTAGGTGTGGACATGATGCCTAGCAGCAAATGTAGGTGTGGACATGATGCCAGGCAGCTAGTGTAGGTGTGGACATGATGCCTGGTAGCTAGTGTAGGTGTGGACATGAGGCCAGGTAGCTAGTGTAGGTGTGGACATGAGGCCAGGCAGCTAGTGTAGGTGTGGACATGATGCCTAGCAGCAAATGTAGGTGTGGACATGATGCCAGGCAGCTAGTGTAGGTGTGGACATGATGCCTGGTAGCTAGTGTAGGTGTGGACATGAGGCCAGGCAGCTAGTGTAGGTGTGGACATGATGCCTAGCAGCAAATGTAGGTGTGGACATGATGCCAGGCAGCTAGTGTAGGTGTGGACATGATGCCTAGCAGCAAATGTAGGTGTGGACATGATGCCGGGCAGCTAGTGTAGGTGTGGACATGATGCCTGGTAGCTAGTGTAGGTGTGGACATGAGGCCAGGCAGCTAGTGTAGGTGTGGACATGATGCCTAGCAGCAAATGTAGGTGTGGACATGATGCCAGGCAGCTAATGTAGGTGTGGACATGATGCCTGGCAGCTAGTGTAGGTGTGGACATGATGCCTGGCAACTAGTGTAGGTGTGGACATGATGCCTGGCAGCTAGTGTAGGTGTGGACATGATGCCAGGCAGCTAGTGTAGGTGTGGACATGATGCCAGGCAGCTAGTGTAGGTGTGGACATGATGCCTGGCAGCTAGTGTAGGTGTGGACATGAGGCCAGGCAGCTAGTGTAGGTGTGGACATGATGCCTGGCAGCTAGTGTAGGTGTGGACATGAGGCCAGGCAGCTAGTGTAGGTGTGGACATGATGCCTGGTAGCTAGTGTAGGTGTGGACATGATGCCTGGCAACTAGTGTAGGTGTGGACATGATGCCAGGCAGCTAGTGTAGGTGTGGACATGATGCCTGGCAGCTAGTGTAGGTGTGGACATGATGCCAGGCAGCTAGTGTAGGTGTGGACATGATGCCAGGCAGCTAGTGAAGGTGTGGACATGATGCCTGGCAGCTAGTGTAGGTGTGGACATGAGGCCAGGCAGCTAGTGTAGGTGTGGACATGATGCCTGGCAGCTAGTGTAGGTGTGGACATGATGCCTGGCAGCTAGTGTAGGTGTGGACATGATGCCAGGCAGCTAGTGTAGGTGTGGACATGATGCCAGGCAGCTAGTGTAGGTGTGGACATGATGCCTGGCAGCTAGTGTAGGTGTGGACATGATGCCTGGCAGCTAGTGTAGGTGTGGACATGATGCCAGGCAGCTAGTGTAGGTGTGGACATGATGCCTGGCAGCTAGTGTAGGTGTGGACATGATGCCTGGCAGCTAGTGTAGGTGTGGACATGATGCCTGGCAGCTAGTGTAGGTGTGGACATGATGCCAGGCAGCTAGTGTAGGTGTGGACATGATGCCAGGCAGCTAGTGTAGGTGTGGACACGATGCCTGGCAGCTAGTGTAGGTGTGGACATGATGCCTGGCAGCTAGTGTAGGTGTGGACATGATGCCTGGCAGCTAGTGTAGGTGTGGACATGATGCCTGGCAGCTAGTGTAGGTGTGGACATGATGCCTGGCAGCTAGTGTAGGTGTGGACATGATGCCAGGCAGCTAGTGTAGGTGTGGACATGATGCCTGGCAGCTAGTGTAGGTGTGGACATGATGCCTGGCAGCTAGTGTAGGTGTGGACATGATGCCTGGCAGCTAGTGTAGGTGTGGACATGATGCCAGGCAGCTAGTGTAGGTGTGGACATGATGCCAGGCAGCTAGTGTAGGTGTGGACATGATGCCAAGCAGCTAGTGTAGGTGTGGACATGATGCCTGGCAGCTAGTGTAGGTGTGGACACGATGCCAGGCAGCTAGTGTAGGTGTGGACATGATGCCTGGCAGCTAGTGTAGGTGTGGACACGATGCCAGGCAGCTAGTGTAGGTGTGGACATGATGCCTGGCAGCTAGTGTAGGTGTGGACACGATGCCTGGCAGCAAGTGTAGGTGTTAGGTTAGGTTAGGTTAGGTTAGGTTAGGTTAGGTTAGGTTAGGTTAGGTTAGATGAGGTTAGGCTAGATCTAGGTTAGGTTAGACGTTTTGGTTCTGTTGGCGCTTGTTGATACTATGCAGTAAGCATTTCCAGAGCCGTGATTCGACCATCACAATTGAGGAAAGAACTGTGGAAAAAACTTTGAAAGCAGCTTCAAGTCAAATGTAAGTTTTTTCATTTGACCATTGTTTATGAATACCAGCTAGTTAATGAATGAATGAAAAACACCGTACATGTGAACCACAACTGATTATATTGGAACCTTTCTTTAACAGGGCATTGGTGTGTTCTTGTGTTCGAACAGCACCTCTGTAAATGCTTCACCAACATTCTACAAAGGCAAACAATTGCCAACAGAACCAAGGCACCTAACCCTATCTACCCTAGTCCTAAGTATTCACATAATTACCATATACATAAATGTTAATTCAATTTCGAGAAGACAGAATTTGTTTTCCTACTTCAAGTTAAAATTTACCTCTCTAGGTTCGGCAAAGGTTCAAATCGTTCAGTTTTAAGACTCCAAATTAAATAAATAAATAAATAAATAAATAAATATATATATATATATATATATATATATATATATATATATATATATATATATATATATATATATATATGCGAACAAGCCTGAATGGTCCCCAGGACTAATTGCGACTGAAAACTCAGAGTAACTCAAAACTATATATGACTGAGTCATAATATTTATATAATACTATATATATATATACATATATATAATAATTTTGTAATGATAAAAAACACACTGAAAACAGGAAATAATTTTTTTTTTCTTTTTTTATTCTGCTATAATTAATAATAAGCTGTTAGAGCAGCGCCCACACCTATCCCAGTATCTCTAAGACGTCCCCTCCCCCCCTGCCCCATACTATCTCCATTAAGACGTCCCATACTGTCTCCACCAAAGCCCCCCCCCCCCCCCCCCAGCCCTACCACAAATGTGTCTCAAGGCTTCCCCACTTGTCCAAAACAATTAAGACTTTAATATCCTCATTGTTGTTGGCCTCAATGGGGACGTGTTTTGAGGCGCTTCTCCTCAATGCCTTTCTTTATCATCGATTTCCCTTTTCCTTTCTTAACATTCTAATTATCGTATATTTGTCATTGAGTTTAGAGACATGTAATACTAATAAGAAGAATATTGGATAGTGTTGAAGGTTTTAACCTATTGTGTAATATTAGGACATTTCTGTATTGTTTATCATAGACGATAATTGTGACGTCGGCCACAGTACCATGTACGTTTGGAGGCGATCTTGGGTCATGGGTGCGAAATCCTGGCCGGATCATTACACTTCTTGTGACCTCTAATTCGCGCGTTTAATACAGCCTTTGTCATATTGTGTGTGTGGTGATAGCTATCTATGATATATGATATCTATGATAATATATATGAGATATAATACTATATATAATTATAGATATAGAC
>WNGS01001312.1:57656006-57667559 GCA_020271785.1 Procambarus virginalis | reverse complement strand
TTTATTGAATATATTTTATGAATTATCAATAAAGTAGATTCGGTAAAAAATTTATTTACGATTTTTTTTATTTAGATTTGCAATTTGTTTATAACATAAATTGACGATATATAAATTTATTACGAGATTTATTATCTAAAGAACTTTGAATATATAATCATATTTATGCAACATATGCACATATATAATTGATAATATTAATATAAATTATCAAGGATAATTAATATAGTGAATTTTTATAATATATAATATAATTGTAACTCATAAAAGTGAATTATATTTGTTGATTCAAGCGGGTTATTATAAATTATAATTTATGACCAAGATTGAATAGACCTAAATAGGCCTATATTAGGAAGAATAATTTTATTGGAAGAATCATTGCTGAAAATTAATTTAAAATTCAAATCAATGAATTATTCCTTATTATTGATTTTTATTGACTGAGTGTCAAGGAAATATATATGTACTTTTGTGTATTAGACTAGTATCATAATGAAATATTATACATAGTTCATGGAGAATGGAAATTAATATAATTATTTAGCAATTAAATATATCCGTACATATGGCTTGAGTATATTCAGTTGTACATATGGCTTGAGTACATTCAGTTGTACATATGGCTTGAGTACATTCAGTTGTACATATGGCTTGAGTACATTCAGTTGTACATATGGCTTGAGTACATTCAGTTGTACATATGGCTTGAGTACATTCAGTTGTACATATGGCTTGAGTACATTCAGTTGTACATATGGCTTGAGTACATTCAGTTGTACATATGGCTTGAGTACATACAGTTGTACACACATGACTTGAGTACATACAGCTGTACACATGACTCCCTGTATTTGCATACATATATTTAGATAACTGTATTCGTTGCGCAATTTAGTATACAAAGAGCTACAGTGACGTCTTGTGTATTGTACAGTACATGAAGGTAACAACAGTACTGACCTGGACGAAAGTACTCACCTGCAAAAAAGTACCCAAAGTACTCCACCATGAGAATATCACTTACCTAAACCACTTACCTAAACTACTTACCTAAACCACTTACCTATAACAGCACCAACTCTGTTAAAAATTAAGAAAAACTATTTCTAGAAGAAAGAAAGTTTGGTCATACAATTACTAAAATAATACTGACCTGGTGTGTATAGTGTATATTAAATACAGTGTGTGTATAGTGTATATTAAATACATTCTCCATACTCCATCATCACTGCTAAAATATATAATAGAATAAAATTGTTTTGCACAAAATTTGCCTAATATATATTATAACGTCCAGGATTTATAAATGATAGTAATATATATATATATATATATATATATATATATATATATATATATATATATATATATATATATATAGATAGATAGATAAATAGATAGATATCTGTAGGAGCAGAGGACGTCTCTCAGAGGTGAACATGTAGGGAATGAGACATGTTCAGAGCCACGGGGTTAATTTATAGAGTGAGGTATCTCCCACGTCGCGAACATTACATCCACAACACCAGATCTGAATTTCAAGGATAAAGGCTCTCCAGGTTTTCAATAAACTCCCATAGAGTGAGTCTTGATAAACATAAACTGACAGTTGCATGTTTTACGGAGGCAATTGGGTTGGCGGTAAATGTGTCTGAGAATATTACCTGAATTTATCTGAGGGGGCCATTATCTCGCGAGTGGCCTTGGCTAGGACAGAAAGCCGCCGGCTTGTCAAACGTCCCTTTATTTATCCTGATGATTTTATCCGGCTGGATTTTGAATGTCAACCGTTTTGGCATTGAGGGGTTGGGCGGGTAGGCGGTTCCATGGGCTCATAACACTGAGGGGTGAACAAGGACCTCCTGTTCTCAGTCATTGTGGCTTGTTCAGCTTGGAGTAGTTATGATGCTCATCACAGACCTGTCATCACAACACCCGACCAATGTCATTATATATATCCAATGTATTAGGCTCAGAATAAATTATAACAATTGGTGAAAATTTTGCATCTACAAATTTCCTCAAAATTCTTAAACAAAAAATTGCTAGGAAAACTTTAGGCTACATAAAAATCTCTAAAAATAATTTCCTTATTAAATAAGGTGTTGTCAGAGTGAAATCTATTAAGATTGTAATTATATTCATCTTTAATAATTTAGGAGACGATCCACACAATCAGAGTCTCGTAATTGTTCGTTTACAATAAAAAGATGAAGTGAATTAACCACAAATATTTGTAATTAATGAATTAAAAAAGACTGTTTTGGAATAAGGAAATAATTTCATTTGGAAATGTCAAATTTAAATAATTAGAAATAAATAAGAAACACGTTTCCACATATGATCGATCAATACAAATGTGAAAAGAATTATCTAAAATAGTCCTGAGTTTGTTTGAGTTTGTGGAAATTTAAAATAATTTAACCTAATTCCTGAAAAGAATTATCTAAAATTGTCCTGAAGTCTGAGTTTGTGGAAATTTCAAATAATTTAACCTTATTCCTGCCAATGACGAAGAAGCAAGGCATCAGCAAGGAGACATTGTGAGTACAAAAATGTACACTTTGTGAGTCCAGTTTACCATCAAAGGCACTCAACATTAACATTAGTAGTTTTGTTCAAGAGTTTACCAAGCTGCTTCCTATTCAGATACAATTGACAAGATTTTCCTTGAGTTGAAGCGTTCAAAACCAACTGTGAATATTTTCAGTGTACCTTGTTAACTAAATTGGCTATAAATGTTGACATTGGTCATAACTACAGAACCATTAAAGTTTACAAGCGGATTTTTTGTAACAAATTGTGATTAATATCAATAATATCGTATTCTTAGTAAAAGGTGTTATTATTAGTTCACAATATTTAACAAAAATATAATTAAAACTACAAATAGAACAAATTATTTACCTAATTTGGACACAGGCTATTTATGGATTCTCAGAAGTTCAAATAGCCAACTGATCATAAATCTCATCTTCAATTGACTTTTAATAAGACAAAGGAATCAATATAATTTATTTTAGTTTCAAAATAAGTGAAGACATATCCACATTTAAGTCTAAATTTGCACATTTAGAAATAGCTATGAAGATTGTATTAACTTTACAAAACTAGTAGTTTAAGTGGCACTACTCAACCACTCTTATCTGCTCTGGCTATTATTAAATCATCATCTTTAAATTCTTGCAAAATACATAAATCTCAAGAATTCTTCAGTGTACTTGATCGTCTGAAGGAATGTTGGGGCTTAGTTCTTGAGTCCTGACTGAGCACTTGCAGCATTACACTACCTCCCAGGGGATGGGGTCCACTGCCACCCACAGGATGGGTATGGGGTCCACTACCACTCACAGGATGGGTATGGGGTCCACTGCCACCCACAGGATGGGTATGGGGTCCACTGCCACCCAGAGAATGGGTAGGGGGTCCACTGCCACCCACAGGATGGGTATGGGGTCCACTGCCACCCACAGGATGGGTATGGGGTCCACTGCCACCCAGAGAATGGGTAGGGGGTCCACTGCCACCCACAGGATGGGTAAGGGGTCCACTGCCACCCACAGGATGGGTAGGGGTCCACTGCCACCCAGAGAATGGGTAGGGGTCCACTGCCACCCAGAGAATGGGTAGGGGGTCCACTGCCTTCCAGAGGGATAGGAATGGGATCCACTGCCACCCACAGATTGCGTAGGGGTTCACTACCTTCCAGGGACTGGGAATGGGGTCCACTGCCCATCCACAGAATGTGTATGGGGTCCACTACCTTCCAGGGAATGGGGTCCACTGCCACCCACAAGATGGGAATGGGGTCCACTGCCACCCACAAGATGGGTATGGGGTCCACTGCCACCCACAGAATAGGTATGGGGTCCACTACCACCCACAGAATGGGTATGGGGTCCACTACCACCCACAGAATTGGTATGGGGTCCACTACCACCCACAGAATGGGTATGGGGTCCACTGCCACCCACAGAATGGGTATGGGGTCCACTACCGCCCACAGGATGGGTATGGGGTCCACTACCACCCACAGGATGGGTATGGGGTCCACTACCACCCACAGAATGGGTATGGGGTCCACTGCCACCCACAGAATAGGTATGGGGTCCACTACCACCCACAGAATGGGTATGGGGTCCACTGCCACCCACAGAATAGGTATGGGGTCCACTACCACCCACAGGATGGGTATGGGGTCCACTACCACCCACAGAATAGGTATGGGGTCCACTGCCACCCACAGAATGGGTATGGGGTCCACTACCGCCCACAGGATGGGTATGGGGTCCACTACCACCCACAGGATGGGTATGGGGTCCACTACCACCCACAGAATGGGTATGGGGTCCACTGCCACCCACAGAATAGGTATGGGGTCCACTGCCACCCACAGAATGGGTAAGGGGTCCACTACCTTCCAGGGAATGGGAATGGGGTCCACTGCCTTCCAGAGGGATAGGAATGGGGTCCACTGCCACCTACATAATGGGTAGGGGGTCCACTACCTTCCATGGAATGGGAATGGGGTCCACTACCACCCACAGGATGGGTATGGGTCCACTGCCACCCACAAATGGGTATGGGATGCATAATAAATGAACCAATTGGAAACTATACTCTTGTCGGTATAAAAAGCTTCCATAACAACAGGAATTTGATGATAGATTTAATTAAAACATTTAGAACAACAATTGTTACATATGGTGTATTTGCAGGCCTAGCAAACCAAGCTAATTTGCAATATTTTATGCATGTGTTGTATGTTGCATAATAATTATTGAAAGTAATTGTTAGGTTGTTATGCAGGGTAGAATATATGATCTTGTGTGTGTGTAATTATAATACATATTGGGTTCATGGTGGGGCCAGGAACATGCGTCCAACCCACCGCCAAATACATAATTTATATATATATTTATCCCAGTTATAGGTTTGTCAAATCCAAACTTAAAAAAATGCTTTTCCTCGTCCTCAAAAATATGTCACTTGAATTCAAAAAAACTCATTAGAGTCAACACTTTCAGATACATCAATACATCAATTTCTCAAGTCACGTTGACGTAGAGATTTAGGAGAAATTTTCACTTTGCTAACCTTTTCTGACGGACAAAATAATTAATATCAAAATAAAATAAAGTTGGCCAGAATAGTGACTATTATGAATACAAATTACTTGTCGAAAAATAGTTAATTGGCTAAGAGCTAATTTCCAATACTTAACAGTAGCACAGATCATATTCCTTATAAAACTAAATAATAAAATGAAAACCTTAAAAATAATTGGTAAACAACAATTAAAAAGTTACTCAAACAGCCAGACCTGACGTATGGGAGTAGAATAAATCTGAAATTACATATTAGAAACTTTAAAAAACTTCACACTAATTAACTTTGACTTTGTTTAATTTATACCTTATAAACTTGGAGAAATTTCATACAACATACCACGATAAATCTTGTAAATTCTCAAGAATTTTTTACAATTTGGTTTGGTAAAGGAAACATTCTTGCTAAAACAATGTAGTAACACTATTAAAAATGTTACATAAGTCCCAACACTACCAGCACTGCTAGCATAAGTCCCAACACTACTATCACTCTAACATAAGTCCCAACACACTATCACTGCTAGCATAAGTCCCAACACTACTATCACTGCTAGCATAAGTCCCACTACTATCACTGCTAACATAAGTCCCAACACTACTATCACTGCTAGCATAAGTTCCAACACTACTATCACTGCTAGCATAAGTCCCACACTACTATCACTGCTAACATAAGTCCCAACACTACTATCACTGCTAACATAATTCCCAACACTACTATCACTGCTAACATAAGTCCAACACTACTATCACTGCTAACATAAGTCCCAACACTACTATCACTGCTAACATAAGTCCAACACTACTATCACTGCTAACATAAGTCCCAACACTACTATCACTGCTAACATAAGTCCCAACACTACTATCACTGCTAACATAAGTCCCAACACTACTATCACTGCTAGCATAAGTCCCAACACTACTATCATCACTGCTAGCATAAGTCCCAACACTACTATCACTGCTAGCATAAGTCCCAACACTACCACAGCTGCTAGCATAAGTCCCAACCACTACTATCACTGCTAGCATAAGTCCCAACACTACTATCACTGCTAGCATAAGTCCCAACACTACCAGCACTGCTAGCATAAGTCCCAACACTACTATCACTGCTAGCTTATGTACTAGTAGTGAGGAAGTGAGTATCTAAATTCTCCACATTCATAATTGCACTCAAATGTGCACAGGGAAACGCCCATACCTTCGAATACACCTACATCATACAACTCCTTCATACATCAGCAGTTACATCATACAACTGCTAGGAATTCGTCATACACCTGGGCTGTATGCCAAATATTGTCTCACGTCTATAATAATTCAAGTCTTGGGTTTATAAAATCCCCAATATATATATATATATATATAGATATATATATATATATATATATATATATATATATAATTATATATATATATATATATTATATATATATATATATATATAATGCTACATAACATTATGTTGATTCTATGTAGTTGATTCTGTGTAGAAGATTGTATGTAGATTCTATGTGGAAGATAGTATGTTGGTTCTATGTAGAAGATTGTATGTAGATTATATGTAGAAGATTGTATCTAGTTTCTGTGTAAAGATTGTATATATTTCTGTGTAGAAGATTGTATGTAATTCTATATATAAGATTGTATATAGATTTCTATGTAGAAGATTGTATTTAGATTCTATGTAGAAGATTGTATATAGTTTCTGTGTAGAGATGTATGTAGATTCTATGTAGAAGATTGTATGTAGATTCTATGTAGAAGATTGTATTTGATTCTATGTAGAAGATTGTAATATTTGTTTGTGTAGAAGATTGTATGTAGATTCTATGTATGAAATTGTATGTACATTCTATGTAGAAGATTGTATATAGTTTTCTGTGTATAAAATTATATGTAGATTCTATGTATAAGATATGTGTAGTTTCTATGTATAAAATTGTATGTAGATTCTATGTATAAGATTGTANATCGAACTCTGGGAATCGATCTCTGGTTGTGTTACTGCAAATGCTTCTCCATTAGAATATTATTCATTTAGAATAGATTTTTTTAAATTTTAGAACTTTAAGAACTTATCAATTGTTTTAATTTTGTGGACTGTAGAGTAGTTTGTATA
Source organism: Procambarus virginalis (assembly GCA_020271785.1). Classification (NCBI taxonomy): domain Eukaryota; kingdom Metazoa; phylum Arthropoda; class Malacostraca; order Decapoda; family Cambaridae; genus Procambarus; species Procambarus virginalis. The sequence continues at coordinate 57,660,317 of WNGS01001312.1, read as the reverse complement.
GAGTGATTACTGGTAGTTATGGATGGTACAGTAAGATGTGAACTACCGTGGGGTGGTGTTAAGCCTCACCTGCGGGTGTTAATGCCTATTTATACCTGGCACAGGTGCCCTACTGTTATTACCTGGCACAGGTGCCCTACTGTTATACCTGGCACAGGTGCCTACTACTGTTATACCTGGCACAGGTGCACTACTGTTATACCTGACACAGGTGCCTTACTGTTATACCTGGCACAGGTGCCCTACTGTTATACCTGGCACAGGTGCCCTACTGTTATACCTGGAACAGGTGCCCTACTGTTATACCTGACACAGGTGCCCTACTGTTATACCTGGCACAGGTGCCATATGTTATACCTGGCACAGGTGCCCCTACTGATACCTGGCAAGGTGCCCTACCGCTTTATACCTGGCACAGGTGCCCTACTGTATTACCTGGCACAGGTGCCCTACTGTTATACCTGGCACAGGTGCCCTACTGTTATACCTGGCACAGGTGCCTACTGTTATACCTGGCACAGGTGCCCTACTGTTATACCTGGCACAGGTGCCCTAGTGTTATACCTGACACAGGTGCCCTACTGTTATACCTGGCACAGGTGCCCTACTGTTATACCTGACACAGGTGCCCTACTGTTATACCTGGCACAGGTGCCCTACTGTTATACCTGACACAGGTGCCCTACTGTTATACCTGACACAGGTGCCCTACTGTTATACCTGGCACAGGTGCCCTACTGTTATACCTGGCACAGGTGCCCTACTGTTATACCTGGCACAGGTGCCCTACTGTTATACCTGGCACAGGTGCCCTACTGTTATACCTGACACAGGTGCCCTACTGTTATACCTGGCACAGGTGCCCTACTGTTATACCTGACACAGGTGCCCTACTGTTATACCTGGCACAGGTGCCCTACTGTTATACCTGGCACAGGTGCCCTACTGTTATACCTGGCACAGGTGCCCTACTGTTATACCTGGCACAGGTGCCCTACTGTTATACCTGACACAGGTGCCCTACTGTTATACCTGACACAGGTGCCCTACTGTTATACATGGCACAGGTGCCCTACTGTTCAGGCCTACAGGCACCACCCTCAAACATGTCAACATGAGCAGCGTCCCTAGACATGAGCACGGGTGAGAGGTGAGGCTGGGGTGCTGGGGAGGGGGTGCTGGGGCTGGGTGGAGGAGGTGGGGTGCTGGGGCTGGAGTGGGGGGTGCTGGGGGGGCGTCAGAGAAGTTGGGTGTCATGCATGGACCGGTCCTCACCCCCCCCCCTCCTGCTCTCTCCACTCCTCTCTCTCATGCGCTCTCCTCACCTACCAGGCTGTTACACACCTGCACGACACACCTACCTGGCTGTTACACACCTGCACGACACACCTACCTGGCTGTTACACACCTGCACGACACACCTACCTGGCTGTTACACACCTGCACGACACACCTACCTAGCTGTTACACACCTGCACGACACACCTACCTGGCTGTTACACACCTGCACGACACACCTACCTGGCTGTTACACACACCTGCATGACACACCTACCAGGCTGTTACACACCTGCACGACACACCTACCAGGCTGTTACACACCTGCACGACACACCTACCTGGCTGTTACACACCTGCACGACACACCTACCTGGCTGTTACACACCTGCATGACACAACTACCAGGCTGTTACACACCTGCATGACACACTATTGGTGTTACACACCTGCATCACACAACTACCGGCTGTTACACACCTGCATGACACAACTATTGGACTGTTACACACCTGCATGACACAACTACCGGCTGTTACACCTGCACGACACACCTACCTGGCTCTTACACACCTGCATGACACAACTACCGGGCTGTTACACACCTGCATGACACAACTACCAGGCTGTTACACACCTGCACGACACACCTACCTGGCTCTTACACACCTGCACGACACAACTACCAGGCTGTTACACACCTGCACGACACACCTACCAGGCTGTTACACACCTGCATGACAACTACCGGGCTGTTACACACCTGCACGACACAACTACCGGGCTGTTACACACCTGCACGACACAACTACCGGGCTGTTACACACTTGCATGACACAACTACCGGGCTGTTACACACTGCATGACACAACTACCGGGCTGTTACACACCTGCACGACACAACTACCGGGCTGTTACACACCTGCATGACACAACTACCGGGCTGTTACACATCTGCATGACACAACTACCGGGCTGTTACACACCTGCATGACACAACTACCGGGCTGTTACACACACCTGCATGACACAACTACCGGGCTGTTACACACCTGCATGACACAACTACCGGCTGTTACACACCTGCATGACACAACTACCGGGCTGTTACACACCTGCATGACACAACTACCGGGCTGTTACACACCTGCATGACACAACTACCGGGCTGTTACACACCTGCATGACACAACTACCGGGCTGTTACACACCTGCATGACACAACTACCGGGCTGTTACACACCTGCATGACACAACTACCGGCTGTTACACACCTGCATGACACACTACCGGGCTGTTACACACCTGCACGGCACACCTACCGGGCTGTTACACACCTGCACGACACAACTACCGGCTGTTACACACCTGCATGACACAACTACCGGGCTGTTACACACCTGCACGACACAACTACCGGCTGTTACACACCTGCACGGCACACCTACCGGGCTGTTACACACCTGCACGACACAACTACCAGGCTGTTACACACCTGCACGACACAACTACCGGGCTGTTACACACCTGCACGACACAACTACCGGCTGTTACACACCTGCACGACACAACTACCGGGCTGTTACACACCTGCATGACACAACTACCGGGCTGTTACACACCTGCATGACACAACTACCGGCTGTTACACACCTGCATGACACACCTACCAGGCTGTTACACACCTGCATGACACAACTACCGGGCTGTTACACACCTGCATGACACAACTACCGGGCTGTTACACACCTGCATGACACAACTACCGGCTGTTACACACCTGCATGACACAACTACCGGGCTGTTACACACCTGCATGACACAACTACCGGGCTGTTACACACCTGCATGACACAACTACCGGGCTGTTACACACCTGCATGACACACCTACCGGGCTGTTACACACCTGCACGGCACACCTACCGGGCTGTTACACACCTGCACGACACAACTACCGGGCTGTTACACACCTGCATGACACAACTACCGGGCTGTTACACACCTGCACGACACACCTACCAGGCTGTTACACACCTGCACGGCACACCTACCGGGCTGTTACACACCTGCATGACACACCTACCAGGCTGTTACACACCTGCATGACACAACTACCGGGCTGTTACACACCTGCATGACACACCTACCAGGCTGTTACACACCTGCATGACACACTACCGGGCTGTTACACACCTGCATGACACAACTACCGGGCTGTTACACACCTGCACGACACAACTACCGGGCTGTTACACACCTGCACGACACAACTACCGGGCTGTTACACACCTGCACGACACAACTACCGGGCTGTTACACACCTGCACGACACAACTACCGGGCTGTTACACACCTGCACGACACAACTACCGGGCTGTTACACCTGCACGACACACCTACCGGGCTGTTACACACCTGCATGGAGGAGAGGGGGGGGATAGGGGGGGTTGGGGGGGGACTAAGATAAGGACCGTTAGTTGCTCCCCCCATTATATAATGGTAGGGGGAAGGGGGTATTCCTGAATATCTTATATAAAAGGGGAGTTATTTCCCCTATATGTTATATAATAGGGGTGTTATTTCCCTATATGTTATATAATAGGGTGTTATTTCCCTATATGTTATATAATAGGGGTGTTATTTCCCTATATGTTATATAATAGGGGTGTTATTTCTCTATATGTTATATATTAGGGGAGTTATTTCCCTATATGTTATATAATAGGGGTGTTATTTCTCTATATGTTATATAATAGGGGAGTTATTTCTCTATATGTTATATAATAGGGGTGTTATTTCTCTATATGTTATATAATAGGGGTGTTATTTCTCTATATGTATATATTAGGGGAGTTATTTCTCTATATTTATATAATAGGGGTGTTATTTCTCTATATGTTTATAATAGGGGTGTTATTTCTCTATATGTTATATATAGGGGTGTTATTTCTCTATATGTTATATAATAGGGGTGTTATTTCTCTATATGTTATATAATAGGGGTGTTATTTCCCTATATGTTATATAATAG
>WNGS01001312.1:57614001-57627359 GCA_020271785.1 Procambarus virginalis | reverse complement strand
GGTTTCCACACTGCAGTCTACACTAAGGAAACCAACATAGGAATGTGCCTCAATGGCAAGACTGACTGCCCAGACAGGTACAGGAGGAGTTTGTCAACGCTTACGTCGACCGTGCTCTCAGCCACAGCTCAGATTGGAAGCAAGTTGATGAAGAACTCTGTAAGGAAAGGCAGGTCCTAGTCAACAACGGCTTCTTTAACAGTTTCGTTGAAGACATCATAAATAGAAAGGTGAAACGCCATGCAACCTCTGAAAAGTCAACCACACAACACTGTACCCCCTATTAGACTATTTTACAGGAACATCTTTTCAACGGTTCATGAAACAGAAGAAAGGGTCCTGAAAGATATTGTTAATAGGAACGTTATCCCTACAGAAAAACTCAGAAAATACAATTGAAAATTTATTATAAAACCTAAAAAACGGCAAATCTACTCATGAAAAACTCTCCAGATACCAAGCAGAACGCCTTAAAGGAGACCAACGTCGTCTATGCCTTTAAATGCCCACTTGGGGACTGTAAGCCCCAAAGAACTCAGTATATAGGCAAGACAACAACGTCTCTTTCCAGGCGATTAACAATGCATAAGCAACAGGGCTCCATCAAGGAACATATAATCTCTTCTCACAACCAGACCATCACCAGAGAAATCTTAACAAACAACACAGAAATCATCGATAGGTACAGCGATAGCAGGCGGCTTGACATCAGCGAGGCACTACACATCAAAAAGTCAACACCAGCAATCAACTGCCAATTAATGCACAACTACATTCTACTCACTTCAAGACCCCGAACCATATGGAAGCAGCAAGAGGAAGTATGGGCCAATAGACCTTCTGCAGTTACTTCCATTCATATGTTCACTTATCCAATTTATACCCATTGTTTCGTGTTCTGTCTTGTGTTTGTCACCTGACCAAAAACTTTTGTACCATATCACCTCATCCAATAGAGTATAAGTACGAAGAATTTGTGTGTAAATTAAGTCTTTGAAAATGTAATACGAATTACGAAACGCGTTCAGGCGTCAGACAATTAAAAAATGAATTTTGGAGAATTGATATTTTTATTACCACCGACAGTGAAGAAAAACATAAGAAATATTGAGAAAATTCGGGTTAGAATTATTAATCTTACCTTTTCGGTCATATTCAACAACATATGTTTACAAGAAAGACTGCTACCAAAATTATTCTAATTATATATAATTATATATATATATATATATATATATATATATATATTATATATATATATATATATATATATATATGTCGTACCTAGTAGCCAGAACGCACTTCTCAGCCTACTATGCAAGGCCCGATTTGCCTAATAAGCCAAGTTTTCATGAATTAATATATTTTCTCTAATTTTTTTCTTATGAAATGATAAACCTACCCATTTCATTATGTATGAGGTCAATTTTTTTTATTGGAGTTAAAATTAACGTAGTTATATGACAGAACCTAACCAACCCTACCTAACCTAACCTAACCTATCTTTATAGGTTAGGTTAGGTTAGGTAGCCGAAAAAGTCAGGTTAGGTTAGGTTAGGTAGGTTAGGTAGTCGAAAAACAATTAATTCATGAAAACTTGGCTTATTAGGCAAATCGGGCCTTGCATAGTAGGCTGAGAAGTGCGTTCTGGCTACTAGGTACGACATATATATATATATATATATATATATATATATATATATATATATATATATATATATATATATATATATATATATATATATATATATATACAGTATATACATACACAAACAATAAGTATATTACCGAACATTCTGAGTGATAAACATATACATTTCTTTCTTTACACATGTAGTATGTTACCAGACGTTCACACAAATATTTGTATGACTAGGTACACACAAACAATATGCAATAGACATTCAGACAATTCAACAAAGTTACAATCTTGGTGCAAGATTCTTATATCTCTCCAGAATACCATCAACCTTTCCGTTGTGACACATCCAGGCTATTTGTTCAGGAACAGTCCTTATAACAGTGTTGCTATATACATTAATGAAGGGACAATCACGAACATATTGGGTGAGGGTGTGAGATCTTAACATACCACGAAGTTTACACTTGGTGTCATTAACACCTGTTCCATATTCCCAGTAACACCTTTACCCAAGGCTGAGCCGCATGTGGTACAGAGTCACTGCAACCATTTGTCCTTTTACCAAAAGTGAAATGGGTGTTTTGACTCCCACATGTAGTGTTGCATGGTTTGACTTCCCTCATACATTATACCTATCATCGTCACTTCTGTCTCTGCCTTAATATTTATAATTTTGCTTCTTATTTGTCTCATTGTTAAAACACATTCAATGTCAACTTGTGGTTTTGATGTGGCACGTTTGGCCAAGTCATCCGCCACCTCGTTCAGCACTATTCCAACATGAGATGAAATCCACATGAATTTCACGTTGTGACCTTTCAGCTGTATCTCATTTATCCTTTTCTTACAATCCTCAACTATGGACATGAAGACTGGATACCGACGGTTGTGCTCCTCAAGTGCTCCTCGGCTATCAACAAACAACAACATATTTTATATATAAAGACAATGAGTCACAATAATCACTTGATAATGGTCCGGGACGGACCGAACCGTTGTCGTCGTCTCCTCATCTTCTGGTGTGTGGTTTGGTCTCCATATCTTTGTCATCGTGACGTACTTCCTCCTAACCAGCCAGAATGGCCTTCACGTCAGCTTGTGTAGATGATATATATTTACTAAGTCCAAGTTCAATTTTCCTCTCCACAGTTCCAAACTCAGCATATGGGCCCCTTATTAGGACACCATACCCTGCCCTTTCACCCCACCCTGCCCTTCCACTCCACCCTGCCCTGCCACCCTACCCTGCCACCACACCCTGCTCTGCCATCTTCCACCATCGACCCATCACAATATACATGTAAACTTGGTAACCCAGATATCATGCGTCGATACACACACCGTAATTGTTCCAGTTCATGATGGGTGTTTTTCAACTTGAGGGGTTAATAGCCATTTCACTGACCAACTCGGGAGCTTGTTTAAATCTTCTTGAGTATATTACAATCCTCATCTATCCCAACTCATCTCATTAATTTTGCATCATCTTCAAATATTTACATGTGGCACTCGTAGTTAGATCATTAGCATAAATGAGAAACATTATAGGTCTTTGTTACCCTTCTCTCGTACGACTTTTTGTTCCTAACTGTGACTCTCTGACTCCTGTCTCTTTGGTACCCTCTCACCCATTACAGTATCCTTCCACTTACTCTCTCCGGCTTCTTGAGTTTGTATAGTAATCCGGAAATATTCTGGCAGTTCAGAAGTCTTCAATCCTTATCTGTATTGTCTTATTTTCGTAAGTTTATTCACTTTCTTTCAGTGCTGTTTATACACTAACACCAAGCTTCATCAAGTATTTATGCAACCACTTACGAAAACTCTGCATCTTTCAATAACCATGTCGTATTCTTTACATTTATTAAACAGTTATGAGTTTGAAAGCTTCACAATCCAGGGTTATTATGGTTATAACAAGCAACTTTGTAATACGTTAGAGCTCATAAACTGGTTATTAAATGTAAGATAGTTGCTATGATTACTGAAGATGTACAGGTTTCAAAAGTTGTTGCGTGAATACTTGATGAATTCTGGCCCTGAAAATTATGATTATTAACATCTTTATTGACAATAATTAATTAAATTTTGCTTAATCTGAGGAGATCAATTACGTCTTAATAGAATGAGGATAATGCTGCTATTCACTGTCACAAAGGACAGAGGATCATAGCAAGACAATAGGTCTAAACTATAGGCTGACGCGCGCACACACTCACACACACACACACACCACACACACACCACACAAGTACTAAGGAATGCTAGAAAGTTACAAAGTGATGAGGATGGAAAATGTGGTCATTAAGACGAGATCTTTCAAGAGAAGACAGAGAGAAGCTGAAACTGAACCTCGCTGAGGCAAAACGTTTAAATGAGAGCAGAATGAAGAAGAAATCAAATCTTTTTTCTACAAAGTGTTAGGGGTAGGCAGACCAGTAAAGTGGTACATAAAGGCAAACCAACAAAATCAATAGAGAGAGGGGGAGTGAAGAATAAGGAGAGGGGGAACAAGTTCCTGAAGATTGCATACACCAACATAGATGGAGTAAGATCGAAGATATTGGAGTTAAGTGATGTATACAGATGCAGACACCAGACATTGTTGCACTCACGGAGACAAAACTTGAAGATGATATTTTAAATGAGGTCATATTCCCAAGGGGCTACTCAATTGGAGAAGGGACAGAAAAATTAGAAAGGCGGTGGTGGCGTTGCTGTGCTGGTGAAAGAACACATAAAGGTGAAGGAAATAATGACTGCCAATCCACAAGAGGTGACATAATAGCACTAGAGATCTGCCATGAAGATGATAAACTAATGGTCATAAATGCATATAGTCCACCACAAGCAGCACATGGTCAAAGGAGGAGCTAGATAGTAAACGAGAAGGTCTTATAACAATAATGAGAGAGATTATAGCGAGAGCGGATAACGATAGGTCACGACTGTGATAGTTGGTGACTTCAAATTGAAATCCATAGACTGGGAGCATATGAAGCTAAAACAGAAGATTTTTGGACCTGTAAATTTGTAGACCTCATCCTGGAAACATTCTTGTATCAACATGTTAAACAAGCTACGAGGATGAGGGAAGGGGACGTTCCCTCCATGCTAGATTTGATATTTACCAGGAAGGAGGAAGAAGTATTTGACATTCAGTACTTCCTCCCTTGGGTAAAAGTGACCATGTCTTTTTGGGGATAAAGTATGCAATGCGTTATAATCTGGAAGAAAATAAGGAGGATGAAGCAGTTGAAAAACCTGACTTCAAGAGAGGACATTATGGCAACCTTAGAAATTTTTTTAGTGAGTATAATTGGACAGACTTGTTGCTAGGCAAGGAAGTGAATGAGATGTATGTCAAGTTTTGTGAAAATATGATAAAGGCACAAACAAATTTATACCAAAACAGAGATGCAGAACTAGGAAACAGGATTGGTTCAATAGGAATTGCGAGAGGGCCAGAGACCAAAAGACACAAAAATGGAATCAATACAGGAAGAGGCCAAACCCCCAAACATACAAACGATACAAAGATGCAAGAAACAACTACACAGCAGTGAGGAGAGAGGCAGAAAGAAATTTGAAAAAGGGATTGCAGACAAATGTAAAACAGAACCAGGTCTATTCTATAAATTCATAAACAACAAATTGCAGGTAAAGGATAATATTCAGAGGTTGATAATGGGAAATAGATTCACGGAAAATGAAAAGGAAATGTGTGAAACACTAAACGAAAAGTTCCAAAGTGTGTTTGTACAAAATGAAATCTTTAGGGAACCAGACACAATAAGAATTCCAGAGAACAACATAGAGCACATAGAGGTGACTAGAGACGAAGTGGAAAAAATGCTCAAGGAGCTAAGTAAGAACAAGGCAGTTGGTCCAGATGGAGTTTCACCATGGGTTCTGAGAGAGTGTGCACCTGAGCTCAGCATTCCACTTCAGCTGATTTTTCAGGCATCCCTGTTACAGGAGTTGTAGCTGATGTGTGGAAAAAGGCTAACATAGTTCCAATCTACAAAAGTGGAAGCAGGGAAGACCCCTTAATTATAGACCTGTATCATTGACAAGTGTAATAGTCAAAATATTGGAAAAAATAATTAAAACTAAATGGGTAGAACACCTGGAGAGAAGAAATGAATAATATCAGACCGACAGTATGGTTTTCGATCTGGAAGATCCTGTGTAACGAACTTACTCAGTTTTTATGATCGAGCAACAGAGATTTTACAGGAAAGAGATGGTGGGGTTGACTGCATCTATCTGGACCTAAAAAAGGCTTTCGACAGAGTTCCCATAAGAGGTTGTTCTGGAAACTGGAAATATTGGAGGGGTGACGGGTAAGCTACTAACATGGAAAAATTTCCTAACTGACAGAAAAAATGAGGGCCGTAATCAGAGGCAAGGTATCGGATTGGAGGAATGTCACGAGTGGAGTACCACAGGGTTCAGTTCTTGCACCGGTAATGTTCATTGTCTACATAAACGATCTACCAGAGGGATTACAGAATTACATGAAATGTTTGCTGATGATGCTAAGATAATAGGGAAGATAAGAAACCTAGATGATTGTCATGCCCTTCAAGAAGACCTGGACAAAATAAGTATTTGGAGCAACACTTGGCAAATGGAATTAATGTGAATAAATGCCATGTTATGGAATGTGGAATTGGTGAACATAGACCCCACACAACCTATAAATTATGTGAGAAATCTTTAAAGAATTCTGATAAAGAAAGGGATCTAGGGGTGGTTTTAGATAGAAAACTGTCACCTGAGGACCACATCAAGAACATTGTGCGAGGAGCCTATGCTACACTTTCTAACCTAAGAATTGCTTTTAAATACATGGATGGAGAAATACTAAAGAAATTGTTCACGACTTTTATTAGACCAAAGCTGGAATATGCAGCGGTTGTATGGTGCCCTATCTTAAGAAGCCACATCACAAACTGGAAAAGGTGCAACGACATGCCACTAAGTGGCTCCCAGAAATGAAGGACAAGAGCTATGAGGAGAGGTTAGAGCATTAAATATGCAAAAACTAGAAGATAGAAGAAAAAGAGGCGATATGATCACTACGTACAAAATAGTAACAGGAATTGATAAAATCGACAGGGAAGATTTCCTGAGACCTGGAACTTCAAGAACAAGAGGTCATAGATTTAAACTAGCTAAACACAGATGCCGAAGAAACGTAAGAAAATTCCTTCGCAAATAGAGTGGTAGACGGTTGGAACAAGTTAAGTGAGAAGGTGGTGGAGGCCAAACCGTCAGTAGTTTCAAAGCGTTATATGACAAAGAGTGCTGGGAGACGGGACACCACGAGCGTAGCTCTCATCCTGTAACTACACTTAGGTAATTACATTAGGTAATTACACAACACACCACAAACAACACACACACACCAACACACACACACACCACACACCACACATCAAGATGCACCCATCAATTACAACCNTATAGAGCATTTTTAAGTCCAAATTGGGTATTGAGGACAAGGACTTGGAATATGTTAGCCCACATAAAGAAGTGGGTTATATGTGCAGAATTTAGTAAACCCACATATAGGATTTACATGTGTAGGATTTAGCACACCCTCATATAGGATTTACACGTGTAGGGTTTAGTAAACCCACATATAGGATTTACATGTATAGGACTTAGTAAACCCACATAGGATTTACATGTGTAGGATTCGATAAACGCACATATAGAAGTGATTTTATGTGTAGGATTTAGTAAACCCACATATAGATGTGGTTTCATGTGTAGGATTTAGTAAACCCACATATAGATATGGTTTATATGTCTAAGGTTTAGTAAACCCACATATAGATATGGTTTACATGTGTAACGTTTAATAAAGACATATGAAGAAGTGGTGTACATGTGTAAGATTCAGTAACCATCTCCCACACCTCTCCTCCCATTGTTTCACCACGCACAGTGAGCTATGTACATTCTGTGAGCTCTCTACGTTCTGTGAGCTATGTACATTCTGTGAGCTCTCTACGTTCTGTGAGCTCTCTACGTTCTGTGAGCTCTCTACGTTCTGTGAGCTCTCTACGTTCTGTGAGCTATGTACATTCTGTGAGCTCTCTACGTTCTGTGAGCTCTCTACGTTCTGTGAGCTCTACGTTCTGTGAGCTCTCTACGTTCTGTGAGCTATGTACATTCTGTGAGCTCTCTACGTTCTGTGAGCTCTCTACGTTCTGTGAGCTCTCTGCGCTCTATGAGCTGTGTACGTTATGTGAAGTGTATACGTTCTGAAGCTGTGTACATTCTATAAGGAAGTGTGCGTATGCGTGTTCTGAGCTTGAAGTTAAGCGTAAAACTTGACCTTGAACTTGGATCGAAGTGGGATCGGAGGCTTACTGCGAGACTTGGAGTAGGAGCGTAACTTAGGGACTTGACCCAATCTCCAATGCAAGTGTAGTGTACCGTAAGTGTAGTGTACCACAAGTGTAGTGTACCACAAGTGTAGTGTACCGTAAGTGTAGTGTACCGTAAGTGTAGTGTACCGTAAGTGTAGTGTACCACAAGTGTAGTGTACCACAAGTGTAGTGTACCACAAGTGTAGTGTACCACAAGTGTAGTGTACCACAAGTGTAGTGTACCACAAGTGTAGTGTACCACAAGTGTAGTGTACCACAAGTGTAGTGTACCACAAGTGTAGTGTACCACAAGTGTAGTGTACCGTAAGTGTAGTGTACCGTAAGTGTAGTGTACCGTAAGTGTAGTGTACCACAAGTGTAGTGTACCACAAGTGTAGTGTACCACAAGTGTAGTGTACCACAAGTGTAGTGTACCACAAGTGTAGTGTACCACAAGTGTAGTGTACCACAAGTGTAGTGTACCACAAGTGTAGTGTACCACAAGTGTAGTGTACCACAAGTGTAGTGTACCACAAGTGTAGTGTACCACAAGTGTAGTGTACCACAAGTGTAGTGTACCGTAAGTGTAGTGTACCACAAGTGTAGTGTACCACAAGTGTAGTGTACCACAAGTGTAGTGTACCACAAGTGTAGTGTACCACAAGTGTAGTGTACCACAAGTGTAGTGTACCACAAGTGTAGTGTACCACAAGTGTAGTGTACCACAAGTGTAGTGTACCACAAGTGTAGTGTACGACAAGTGTAGTGTACGACAAGTGTAGTGTACCACAAGTGTAGTGTACGACAAGTGTAGTGTACCACAAGTGTAGTGTACCACAAGTGTAGTGTACCACAAGTGTAGTGTACGACAAGTGTAGTGTACGACAAGTCTAGTGTACCACAAGTGTAGTGTACCACAAGCTCAAGATTACCGAGGAGATAGATGACACAAAGGGTAAAGTAGTGAAGCTATCGTAATATATCGCTGAGAGAGAGATGGCAGGAGTAGCGGCGGTCGTGTTCTTTGCTCTGGTGTGTTCACTGAGGGGATCGGGGTTACGTAAAGCCGGTTCGAACCCCCATGAGGCCAGATGTGATGATCTCTGACTACACTCACTTGACCAACACATCATTCTGCATGGTACAATTGCAAAATCGTATGTGCATATATCCATGTGTGTATATTTATGTGTGAGTGTTTAACCATATAATTGAAAAATCCCATGTCAACAATCAGTTCGTGACTGTCGTAGAGGCAAACAAAGAACCAATAATTACCAGAAACTTCGTCTTTCTGAGCATTTATATAGGACATAGAAATCAGAATATCTTGTATGTGTGTGAGTGTGTGTGTGTGGGATGGCCCCACCTAGCCTGGTTAGCACTATCTTCCACCCTCCCTGAGCACCGGTGGTCTGCTGGGTGCAGCTTCTCGGGGGGTGGGGGGGGTAAGTGGAAAGTAGGGGGGTGTGAGAGAAGGGGCAGCGCTCTGATACCTCCGGGGGCGCTCCTATATATAGGCCTATATTACCTCCATTCAAAATAGGGAATACCTTTATTTCAAGCTTGGTTTGACGTCACTAGGAAGCGAGGTGAGCGTTAGGAGGGTGTGTGTGTGTGTGTGTGTCAGAGCTGGCTAGGTGTAGAAGTGAGTGTGTGTGTGTATGTGTGTGTGTGTGTACTCACCTAATCACCTAATTGTACTCACCTAATTGTGCTTGCGGGGGTTGAGCACTGGCTCTTTGGTCCCGCCTCTCAACCGTCAATCAACTGGTGTACAGGTTCCTGAGCCTATTGGGCTTTATCATATCTACACTTGAAACTGTGTATGGAGTCAGCCTCCACCACATCACTTCCTGATACATTCCATTTGTCAACCACTCTGACACTAAAAAAGTTCTTTCTAATATCTCTGTGGCTCATTTGGGCACTCAGTTTCCACCTGTGTCCCCTAGTGCGTGTGCCCCTTGTGTTAAATAGCCTGTCTTTATCTACGAGCTACGAGGTTATCACACACACACACACACAAATGTGTGTGTGCGAGAGCTGGCTGGGTGTAGAAGTGTGTGTGTGTGTGTGTGTGTGTGTGTGTGTGTGTGTGTGTGTGTGTGTGTGTGTGTGTGTGTGTGTGTGTGTGTGTGTGTGTGTGTGTGTGTGTGTGTGTGTGTGAGTGAGTTTGGTGGCTAACTCCCAGGCCGGCTACTAGTGGGACACTCAAAATGGCGGCGCCCGTTGAGTCCTCCACCACGTGGTCGCTCAAGTAGAATAAACATACTTTTCTAGTCTGTCTAACCAACTCTGTCTAGTGTTTGTTTCAGAGAACTATGATGTTATGTTGAAGAGGGTTGTAGAGCGCTATTTAGTCCGCCTGTCTTGCTAGCGTCAAAAATTGTTATTTGCTTAGCTAAACGAACTAGAGGGTTCAGTTCCTGAACCGATTATGTGCCTCTGTAATCCTTTACACCACCGCCCACGGCATGGGTATGGGGTTCATAATAAAGAAAGAAATTGAATTGTCTTGGGAAGCAAGAGGTATATGGGTCTACATATCAACCTCAGACTCCTGGCTGCCCTTCAAGATACTTTCTATCATAAGTAGTTGAACAATATTCCATTCCTGTTTTCCTTGTCCCTATATCCCAGCTCATTGATCTCATATCCCATCTCCTTGTCCTGTCCTCATATCTCAGTTCATTTTCTTCGCATCCCGGTTCCTTTTCCTTGTGTTCCAGCTCTTTGTAATCATATCCCAGATCATTGTCCTCATATCCCAGATCATTGTCCTCATATCCCAGATCATTGTCCTCATATCCCAGCTTGTATCCTATCCTCATATCCCAAGTACCATCTGATGCTTAGGCTTGCTTCTACCTCTCCTTGTTTATACTTGATTTTACAGTTACTTTTGTTTAGGCCTATGATCGCCCAGCTATACATGAGGGACATATATAATTACATATTTAACACACTCTTCAGTCCCGGGATAACACAAATATTATGTGAATTCAAAGGATACGGTTAAGTTAAATGTAATGTATTTTTGTACACCTTTTCCTGCCTCGTAGATCTTTTCCTTGCCTCGT
Source organism: Procambarus virginalis (assembly GCA_020271785.1). Classification (NCBI taxonomy): domain Eukaryota; kingdom Metazoa; phylum Arthropoda; class Malacostraca; order Decapoda; family Cambaridae; genus Procambarus; species Procambarus virginalis. The sequence goes on along the minus strand of WNGS01001312.1, from coordinate 57,616,248 downwards.
AGATCTTTTTCCTGCCTCGTAGACCTCATTTCCTGCCTCGTAGACCTCTTTTCCTCGCCGTACCTCAGATGTGTGTGTATATTCACCTAGTAAATAGGTAACTAGTCAGCAAAGTAGCTGAGTGTGCACACTGTACTGACCTATTTGTATCAACTCTTGGGTGTTTTCCTCTAGTGGTAATAGGGAGGTGGTTCCCCTTCATTGTGTGCCATCCTACTGATCTTCTGTCACTTGTTCCCATTTCCATCATCTTACATTTCCTTGTGTTGAACTGTAATAGCATTGAATTGAAATTAAATTGAAATACGTTTATTGAGGTATAAGTACACACAAAGGGATGAGGTAGCTCAAGCTATTCTCACCCCGTTCAGTGCAACATGTTCATATGCTACATATATAATATATATATATATATATGATATATATAATATATATATATATATATATATATATATATATATATATATATATATATATCGCACCACACACTTGCCTAAACACGCAAGTCTAAAAGTTTGTCTAAAAGTTTCTATATATATAATATATATATATATATATAGTATATATATATATATATATATATAATATATATATATATAATATATATATTATATATATATATATATATTTATACAAATTCCAAAGGGTAAAGAACGACACTACAGCCACAATTGAAAACGAAGGTAAACGGATTGATCGAAACTGTGAATGCCAAGAATCCGGACACCACCTGCTAAAAGTTGTTGGGGAATACAAACCTGGGTATGCCTATGGAAATGTCAACATCCACAAGCCTGGAAACCCACTTTCCGGCCAATCATCAGCCAGATACCCACACCCACATACAGACTGGCTAAGCGACTCAACGGGTTGCTGACTCCTTACGTACCCTGTGCTTTCAGCCTGAGTTCCAAGTTTGTGCCTCGGACGCACCACGGGGTAGGCCTATGAGATCACTTACAGTGCGACGACAAGATAAGCAGAAGAGCTCGTACCGCTGACTCTGATGCAAAACACTGGATCTCCAACGCACTAAGCATCGGAGCCATGCACATGTACAAAGGTCGCTGTTCCCCTAGTCGTAATCACAGGGACATCAGCAGAGTCTTGTGAAGCACCCCTATGGGGTATGAATTTTAGCGTACTGGCCATGTCCAAGCTGAAGGCACTTAGGAATCTGTTATTCACTAGGAGGAGAGCCCTTTGATGTAACAGTCAGGAAGCGTTTCCACACGCAGTACACGGAAATAGGATGCAATGCAAGATGTGCCAGACGGTACAGATATTGTAACGTTCGTCGACCGTGCTCATCTAGCCACAGCTCAGATTGGAAGCAAGTTGATGAAGAACTCTGTAAGGAAAGGCAGGTCCTAGTCAACAACGGCTTCTTTAACAGTTTCGTTGAAGACATCATAAATAGAAAGGTGAAACGCCATGCAACCTCTGAAAAGTCAACCAACACAACACTTGTACCCCCTATTAGACTATTTTACAGGAACATCTTTTCAACAGGTTCATGAAACAGAAGAAAGGGTCCTGAAAGATATTGTTAATAGGAACGTTATCCCTACAGAAAAACTCAGAAAATACAATGACAATTTATTATAAAACCTAAAAAACGGCAAATCTACTCATGAAAAACTCTCCAGATACCAAGCAGAACGCCTTAAAGGAGACCAACGTCGTCTATGCCTTTAAATGCCCACTTGGGGACTGTAAGCCCAAAGAACTCAGTATATAGGCAAGACAAAAACGTCTCTTTCCAGGCGATTAACAATGCATAAGCAACAGGGCTCCATCAAGGAACATATAATCTCTTCTCACAACCAGACCATCACCAGAGAAATCTTAACAAACAACACAGAAATCATCGATAGGTACAGCGATAGCAAGCGGCTTGACATCAGCGAGGCACTACACACATCAAAAAGTCAACACCAGGAATCACCTGCCAATTAATGCACAACTACATTCTACTCACTTCAAGACCCCGAACCAATATGGAAGCAGCCAGAGGAAGTATGGGCCAATAGACCTTCTGTAGTTACTTCCATTCATATGTTCACTTATCCAATTTATACCCATTGTTTCGTGTTCTGTCTTGTGTTTGTCACCTGACCAAAAACTTTTGTACCATATCACCTCATCCAATAGAGTATAAGTACGAAGAAATTTGTGTGTAAATTAAGTCTTTGAAAATGTAATACGAATTACGAAACGCGTTCAGGGCGTCAGACAATTAAAAAA
>WNGS01001312.1:57590968-57602036 GCA_020271785.1 Procambarus virginalis | reverse complement strand
GATCTTTTCATGCAGAAGTGTCGGTTGGTATTTTAAATTCTAGATGAAATAGTTGATGACGTTAGGATATTCAGTTCCTCCGCTTCACACAGGGAAACTGTCTTCCGAAGCGATATTTGGAACCCTTTTGTGGCAAGGTGTTGCAATCTTGGGGTTTCTGGCAACGCTTGCAGCATCAGTAGAAGGCGAGACTCGCCGATGCTTCGAGCTGGACCTCAAGACGTGCGATTACTCTCGCCTTGCAACCGAGCAAGCTGTTGCATTCATTTGATCGGGATTCACCCTGCAACAAGGAGTTTGGCAACGCTTCTGCTGCCTCCAGAAGGAGATTCGTTGACTGGTGGATGGCCTTGTGTGTGTGAATATAGAGGAGAGTGAGCTACGAGCCCCGATGATTGCGCGTCTGGCAGCGCCTGTCATCTACTTACCCAACGCCGCGCTGTTGCCAAATTCTCTGTTTTCGGCGGATTTTTTTTTGTGTTATGCGAGCTGCATTGTGGGGTGCCGGTGACTCTTTTTTGTTGAGCTTTTTGTAGTGCCTTTTTGTTTGTTGATATTTTGTACCCAACTTGATCATTAATATGAATATTTGGAAGGTGTTTAGATCACTTTTATGTTAAATACATTTGCTTACATCACATTTATATCAAGTTTATTTGTTAGTAACTTTTTTATGCTGCTTGATTACTTTTTTAAATTATAATTACCTGTCTATTTTAACCCCACTTATCAAGAACACAAAGTGTTTGTGTTCGCAGTAATTATTATCCTCTCCCTCTCACATTCTTCTTTTCGTAGCGTCTTCGCTCTTCTGAATAGTTTGTACATATTATTATATATTTTGGCGTGTTTAGGCTGCAGCGGTTTTGTGTATTATGTGAGACGCCGCCACACATTACCACGCACCTTAGGCACCTAAACCAAGGTGCATAGTAGGAGGCAGTCAACACAACCTTTGTCAGACCACTACTGGAATATGCAGCACCGGCCTGGAATCCCCACCGTACGAAGCATAAACCAAATTTGAAAAGTGGACAGGTTTGGCCAAGATTAGCGGCGGAGCTCAGACGGCTGAACTATGATGAAAGGTTAATGGAAGCACATCTCACAACTCAGGAGACAAGAGATGGGATATGATTACGACATACAGGATACTGAGGGGAAGGGACAAAGTGCACAAGAACAGCGTCTTTAACGTGAGGTGTCGTCTCGTGCTACTTTATAAAGTAGCAAGGACATAAGTGGGAGCTAGACACGCAAATGAGTGGAAGAAATGTAAGGAAATACTCGTACCCTGTACGGGAGGTCAACACGAGGAGTGTCCTGTACGGGAGGTAACACGAGGAGTGCTGTAGGAGGTCAACACGAGGGTGTCCTGTACGGGAGGTCAACACGTGGAGTGTCCTGTACGGGAGGTCAACACGTGGAGTGTCCTGTACGGGAGGTCAACACGTGGAGTGTCCTGTACGGGAGGTCAACACGAGGAGTGTCCTGTACGGGAGGTCAACACGAGGAGTGTCCTGTACGGGAGGTCAACACGTGGAGTGTCCTGTACGGGAGGTCAACACGTGGAGTGTCCTGTACGGGAGGTCAACACGAGGAGTGTCCTGTACGGGAGGTCAACACGAGGAGTGTCCTGTACGGGAGGTCAACACGTGGAGTGTCCTGTACAGGTCAACACGTGGAGTGTCCTGTACGGGAGGTCAACACGAGGAGTGTCCTGTACGGGAGGTCAACACGAGGAGTGTCCTGTACGGGAGGTCAACACGAGGAGTGTCCTGTACGGGAGGTCAACACGTGGAGTGTCCTGTACGGGAGGTCAACACGTGGAGTGTCCTGTACAGGTCAACACGAGGAGTGTCCTGTACAGGTCAACACGAGGAGTGTCCTGTACGGGAGGTCAACACGAGGAGTGTCCTGTACGGGAGGTCAACACGAGGAGTGTCCTGTACGGGAGGTCAACACGAGGAGTGTCCTGTACGGGAGGTCAACACGTGGAGTGTCCTGTACGGGAGGTCAACACGTGGAGTGTCCTGTACGGGAGGTCAACACGAGGAGTGTCCTGTACGGGAGGTCAACACGAGGAGTGTCCTGTACGGGAGGTCAACACGAGGAGTGTCCTGTACGGGAGGTCAACACGAGGAGTGTCCTGTACGGGAGGTCAACACGAGGAGTGTCCTGTACGGGAGGTCAACACGAGGAGTGTCCTGTACGGGAGGTCAACACGAGGAGTGTCCTGTATGGAGGTCAACACGAGGAGTGTCCTGTACGGGAGGTCAACACGAGGAGTGTCCTGTACGGGAGGTCAACACGAGGAGTGTCCTGTACGGGAGGTCAACACGAGGAGTGTCCTGTACGGGAGGTCAACACGAGGAGTGTCCTGTACGGGAGGTCAACACGTGGAGTGTCCTGTACGGGAGGTCAACACGTGGAGTGTCCTGTACGGGAGGTCAACACGTGGAGTGTCCTGTACGGGAGGTCAACACGAGGAGTGTCCTGTACGGGAGGTCAACACGAGGAGTGTCCTGTTACCTAGTAGTAAATAGATACCTAACGAAATAACGAAATAACGAAAATATCGCAGAACAGGAAACTTTGGGCAGATTGCGTACTTTTGAGCTGCTAAGAAGCGTTTGATACAATACCTCACAAGAGACTACTGCACAAACTTGAGAGGCAGCATTAATCGGAAAATGACTTAACATGAGTAAGGAATAACCAAAGAGGTAGAAGTAAGAGTGAGGTGAGGGGCGAGTAGTAGTACTGGCGTAGAGTATCCAGCCGAGTACCTCAGTAATTACTGTTGGAACCCCATACTGTTTCTGATTAATGTAAATGACTTGTCTAGAGGAGTTGAGTCTCCGGTGTTTACACACGTTGCAAAATTAACGGGAGGAGTTGTGAGAGATGAAGGTTGTAAGATTCTCCAGGATGACTTAGCACCAACAAATGTAAGGTCTTGGTAGTGGGAGACCAAACGGACAGTACACCATGAACGGGAGCCTACCTCCCATTAACGACTACAGACGTGGAGTGGACGTAACACCAAACCTAACTCCTGAGCCACATATAAATCGGATAACGTCAGCGGCGTACTCTTCACTAGCAAAAGTTAGGAACATCATTCAGGAACCTAGTTAAGGAGCCATTGAGATTGGTGTACACCACCTAGGTATCCTCGTCAGGGAGGATTGACTAGACGCTAATCCTTAACTGTACGCCTCTGTTCAGTGATTGGGTACCAGTTAGTAACGACTTGGGGGTCGTATTCCAGGGGAAACTAGTGTGTAAGGTTATCATGAACTGTCAGAGGGGAAATCTCTCAGCCTGCTAACAGGAGTGAGAAGTAGTCTGCTCCTGTACCCTCCTGTGTAAAATAAAAAAAACAGTTTTAGAGTATGTCGCCCCATCGCGGAGCCCTCACCAAAAAAAAAAAAAAAAAAGCTTGGAAAGATTCAGAAATTCCCGTCGAGGATCGTCCCAGAATTGCGAGAGAATGGGGGTATGAAGAGAGATTGAAGGAACTAGACCTTACGACGCTAGAACAGAGAGAGGGAGAGATGTAGGAGACATGATAGAGACATAATACTTAGGGGATTTACAGAGTGAAATAAGATAAAATAAGAAGTAATAAGAAATAAGAAATTCACAATGAATGCCTGTAGAACAAGAAGGCGGAATAGGGAATGGAGAATCAGAGTCATACAGATGTCAGTAAGTTGTCTTGTAGTTTAATAAGTGGGAAAATGCAGGATGTAGAAGCAAACTCCTTTTATAATTTTAAATGTAAATATGATAGTGAAGTGGATCAGGAGTCATTGCATTAGACAGCCGGCAGCTAGAAAGTGCCGGGTCCAAGAGTTAACGCACGATCCTGCAGGTACAAATAGGTGAGTACATACATCCAGTAAACAACGCTCTGGGGTCGTAGTCCAAAGGACCAAGTTTCGATTCCCGGTCGAGGCAGGAACAAATGATGAACATTTCTTTCTCCTGACGCCTCTATTCACCTAGCAGTAAATAGGTAACTGGGAGTTTGAGAGCTGCTTCCTGAGAATGTGTGTGTGAGAGAGAAATATGTAGTAGATATGATAGAAGAAAAATAGTTCGGGAATCGGTACATTAGATTTGCAGTTACATTATATTTTACATTAGATTACATTTGGGGTTGTATTTAAAAAAACAAATAATAAACACACACACACACACACGTTAGAAAGGCGGCGTCCAAGAGCTAAATAGCTTGATTCTTCAGACACAAATATTAAATACACACACACACACATCCAAGGGGTGGCGGGATCCAAGAGTCGATGCTCGATCCTGCAAGCACAAATAGGTGAGTACACAGGGAAGTTACACAGGGAATAGAACAGTGCAAGAAAGATATGCAACTCACCTATGCACAAGTGGCCAAGGAGAAGGAAAAAATTGAAGAAGCAGTAAAGGAAGTCAAACACTGCAGCAACCAAGATAAAACAAACATTAGGCTGGAAGTGAGAAAAGAATTGGCATCTAACCCGAAGTTGGTGCAAAACACAGTTGATCTGAGTAAGTCCATGATAATTTTTGGCTGCAAAGAAAAGGAGATAATATCTAGGTCAGAAAGAGCTGTAGAAGAAGCAAAAGTAGTATATAAAATTGTTGGCCTCGTGGAAGACCTTACAACTATAGAGAATGTGTACGACTACAGGAGAATAGGCAGATATGTAAAAGGGAAAGATCGACCTCTGAGGATCACCCTAAATGGTGCCAAACAGATGGAAGAAGTACTAAGGAATGCTAGAAAATTACAAAGTGATGAGGATGGGAAAGTGTGGTCGTTAAGACGAGATCTTTCAAAAGAAGATAGGGAGAAGCTGAAACTGAACCTCACTGAGGCAAAACGTTTAAATGAGAGCAGGAATGAAGAAGAAATCAATTCTTTTTTCTACAAAGTGATAGAGGTAGGCAGACCAGTAAATTGGTACATAAAGGCATGCCAACAAAATCATTAGAGAGAGGGGGGAGTGAAAAATAAGAAGAGGGGGAACAAGTTCCTGAAGATTGCATACACCAACATAGATGGAGTAAGATCGAAGATGCTGGAGTTAAGTGATGTAATACAGCTGCAGACACCAGACATTGTTGCACTCACAGAGACAAAACTTGAAGATGATATTTTAAATGAGGTCATATTCCCAAGGGGCTACTTACTCAATTTGGAGACGGGACAGAAAAATTAAGAAAGGCGGTGGCGTTGCTGTGCTGGTGAAAGAACACCTAAAGGTGAACGAAATAATGACTGCCAATCCACAAGAAGTTGACATAATAGCACTAGAGATCTGCCATGAGGATGATAAACTAATGATCATAAATGCATATAGTCCACCGCCAAGCAGCACATGGTCAAAGGAGGAGTTAGATAGTAAACGAGAAGGTCTTATAACAATAATGAGAGAGATCATAGCGAGAGCTGATAAAGATAGATCACGACTGTTGGTAGTCGGCGACTTCAACTTGAAATCCATAGACTGGGAGGCATATGAAGCTAGAACAGAGGACTTTTGGACTTGTAGATTCGTAAACCTCATCCAGGCAACATTCATGTTTCAACATGTTAAACAAGCTACGAGGAAGAGGGAAGGGGATGTTCCCTCCATGCTAGATTTGATATTTACCTGGAAAGAGGAAGAGATATTTGACATTCAGTACCTTTCTCCCTTGGGTAAAAGTGACCATGTCTTTTTGGGAATAAAGTATGCAATGCGTTATAATCTGGAAGAAAATAAGAAGGTAGATGCAATTGAAAAACCTGACTTTAGGAGAGGACATTATGGCAACCTTAGGAAATTTTTTAGTGAGTATAATTGGACACTCTTGTTGCTAGGCAAGGAAGTGAATGAGATGTATGTCAAGTTTTGTGAAATATATGATAAAGGCACAAACAAATTTATACCAAAACAGAGATGCAGAACTAGGAAACATGATTGGTTCAACAGAAATTGCGAGAGGGCCAGAGACCAAAAGACACAAAAATGAATCAATACAGGAAGAGGCCAAACCCCCAAACATACCAGCGATACAAAGATGCGAGAAACAACTACACGTCAGTGAGGAGAGAGGCAGAAAGAAATTTTGAAAAAGGGATTGCAGACAAATGTAAAACAGAACCAGGTCTATTCTACAAATTCATAAACAACAAATTGCAGGTAAAGGATAATATTCAGAGGTTGAAAATGGGAAATAGATTCACGGAAAATGAAAAGGATATGTGTGAAACATTAAACGAAAAGTTTCAAAGTGTGTTTGTACAAAATGAAATCTTCAGGGAACCAGACACAATAAGAATTCCAGAGAACATCATAGAGCACATAGAGGTGTCTAGAGATGAAGGGGAAAAAAAGCTCAAGGAGCTAAATAAGAACAAAGCAGTTGGTCCAGATGGAGTTTCGCCATGGGTTCTGAGAGAATGTGCACCTGAGCTCAGCATTCCACTTCAACTGATTTTTCAGGCATCCCTGTTTACAAGAGTTGTAGCTGATGTGTGGAAAAAGGCTAACATAGTTCCAGTCTACAAAAGTGGAAGCAGGGAAGTCCCCCTTAATTATAGACCTGTATCATTAGTCAAAATATTGGAAAAAATAATTAAAACTAAATGGGTAGAACACCTGGAGAGAAATGATATAATTTCAGACAGACAGTATGGTTTTCGATCTGGAAGATCCTGTGTATCGAATTTACCCAGTTTCTGTGATGGAGCACCAGAGATGTTACAGGAAAGAGATGGTTGGGTTGACTGCATCTATCTGGACCTAAAAAAGGCTTTTGACACAGTTCCACAAAAGAGGTTGTTCTGGAAAATGGAAAATATTGGAGGGGTGACAGGTAAGCTTCTAACATGGATGAAAAATTTTCTGACTGATAGAAAAATGAGGGCAGTGATCAGAGGCAATGTATCGAACTGGAGAAATGTCATAAGTGGAGTACCACAGGGTTCAGTTCTTGCACCAGTGATGTTTATTGTCTACATAAATGATCTACCAGTTGGTATACAGAATTATATGAATATGTTTGCTGATGATGCTAAGATAATCGGAAGAATAAGAAACTTAGATGATTGTCATGCCCTTCAAGATGACCTGGACAAAATAAGTATATGGAGCACAACTTGGCAAATGGAATTTAATGTTAATAAATGCCATGTTATGGAATGTGGAATAGGAGAACATAGACCCCACACAACCTATATATTATGTGAGAAATCTTTAAAGAATTCTGATAAAGAAAGAGATCTAGGGGTGGTTCTAGATAGAAAACTATCACCTGAGGACCACATAAAGAATATTGTGCGAGGAGCCTATGCCACGCTTTCTAACTTCAGAATTGCTTTTAAATACATGGATGGCGATATACTAAAGAAATTGTTCACGACTTTTGTTAGGCCAAAGCTAGAATATGCAGCGGTTGTGTGGTGCCCATATCTTAAGAAGCACATCAACAACCTGGAAAAGGTGCAAAGACATGCCTCTAAGTGGCTCCCAGAACTGAAGGGCAAGAGCTACGAGGAGAGGTTAGAGGCATTAAATATGCCAAAACTAGAAGACAGCAGAAAAAGAGGTGATATGATCACTACATACAAAATAGTAACAGGAATTGATAAAATCGATAGGGAAGATTTCCTGAGACCTGGAGCTTTAAGAACAAGAGGCCATAGATTTAAACTAGCTAAACACAGATGCCGAAGAAATATAAGAAAATTCACTTTCGCAAACAGAGTGGTAGACGGTTGGAACAAGTTAGGTGAGAAGGTGGTGGAGGCCAAGACCGTCAGTAGTTTCAAAGCATTATATGACAAAGAGTTCTGGGAAGATGGGACACCACGAGCGTAGCTCTCATCCTGTAACTACACTTAGGTAATTATACACACACGTTTTAGTGTAATAATAGTTAACAGATGGAACGCATTAGGCATTGCTGTGGTGAAGGCAGATTCCATATACAGTTTCAAATGTAGATATGCTCAAGGAAGCTCAACCCCGCAAGCACAACTAGGTGAGTACAAACCATCTCGCCAAATAAAACTTAACGATAATTTGTATTCAAACACTAACCGCCACATAATACAAAATAATTAGTATTTTTGTTAATAAACAAACAGGTTAGTTATGACCCGCATCACAAAATATATTATTAAATACTACCTGTTTCTCAGATTTTATTCGTGTGATTTTAGTTACATTTAAAGGTTTGAGCCATGTTATCAAAGGTAATATATGTGATTATCTACAACTGTCAATTATAATGTCTCTCTGTACGAGGCTGGAGGCCAGACGCTTTTGGCCTCACCCAACTTTGTTGCTTGATTCCTGTCGGGTACGTGCCTAACAAGGTCAGGTCTGGGTCGCTAGAATTTAAGAGGTAACAGCAAGAGAGGGAGAGAGGCGAGAGTGAAAGAGAGACCTAGTTGTGATTGCAGGGGGTTGAGCTTCGGCTCTTTGGTCACGCCTCTCAACTGTCAATCATCTGGTGTACAGGTTCCTGAACTTATTGGGCTCTTATCGTATTTACATTTGAAATTGTGTATGGAATCTGCCTTCACCACAGCAATGCCTAATGCATTCCGTTTGTTAAATGCCACCCGTGTTAAATTATACTTTTATCTTCCCTGCCAATTCTCTCGAGAATTTTGTATTTGGTGATCATGTCTCCCTTAACTCTTCAGTCTTTCAGTGACGTGAGGTGCAATTACCGCAGCCTTTCCTCGTAACTCATGCCTCTTAGTTCTGTGACTAGTCAGTGGCATACCTTTGAACCTTCTCCAACTTTGTCCTGTGTTTGACAAGGTACGGACTCAATGCTGGTGCCACATATTCCAGGATTGGTCTGACACATGTGGTATAGAAGATTTTAAATGATTCCTTACACAAATATCTTAAAGGCAGTTCTGATGTTAGCCAGACTCGCATTCGCCGCTGATGATATTCTTTTGATGTGGGCTTCAGGCGACACGTGTGTGTGTATTCACCTAGTTGTGCTTGCGGGGGTTGAGCTCTGGCTCTTTCGGCCCGCCTCTCAACCGTCAATCAACTGTATATTCCCTCCCCTGCCCTCTTACTAATTGATCCTGCAGGATCGAACTCTTAGACCTCTATCTTTCTAAGCATAGGTTGTCTAATGTACTGACTCCCCGATCTATTTCTACTACACATTTCTCTTTCGCACACACATCCCAGGATGCAGCCCGTAGCAGCTCTCTAACACCCAGGTACCTATTTACTGCTTGGGGAACACACGCATCAGGTGAAAGAAACTGACCATTTGTTTCTGCCTCGACCAGGAATCGAACCCTGCCTTTAGAACTACGACCCCAGAGCGCTGCATATGAATCATGTCTCCTTTCCTTTTCTCTAACGATACCAGGTCTAGTTCTTTCCGTCTTCGGTCATAACCCATGCCTAGCTATTCTGGCACGAGCTTCCTTGCAAACTAATAAACTTTTCCTAATTTCCTTCCTTTTTTTCTTTTATATATGGGGTTCACGATGGGCTTCATACTCTAAGATTCTTCTCACGTATGTGGTGTTCAGTGATCTAAATGCCTCATTATTTAGGTTCGCGAATGATGATGTGTCCTTTGCCAGGGTAGAGTACGCTGCTGATGTTGTCCTGAGTACATGTGCCTCCGGAGTGAGGGTTGTTAACTCCCAGCCTCTGAAGTCTTCTTCACTATATATGTTATGAATGTCCCATATTGACTGTCTTCCCGGCCTCTATGTTGACATATGCTGAACGCTGTCAATGTTGTCTGAATAGTGTGTCACTTTATGTAGTGGTCCTGTACCCATGATGTACAGGACCCACCCACCAGTAGTGACCACCCACCAGTAGTGACCACCACCCACCAGTAGTGACCTCCACCCACCAGTAGTGACCTCCACCCACCAGTAGTGACCTCCACCCACCAGTAGTGACCACCACCCACCAGTAGTGACCACCACCCACCAATAGTGACCTCCACCCACCAGTAGTGACCTCCACCCACCAGTAGTGACCTCCACCCACCAGTAGTGACCTCCACCCACCAGTAGTGACCTCCACCCACCAGTAGTGACCACCACCCACCAGTAGTGACCTCCACCCACCAGTAGTGACCTCCACCCACCAGTAGTGACCTCCACCCACCAGTAGTGACCTCCACCCACCAGTAGTGACCACCACCCACCAGTAGTGACCACCACCCACCAGTAGTGACCACCACCCACCAGTAGTGACCTCCACCCACCAGTAGTGACCACCACCCACCAGTAGTGACCTCCACCCACCAGTAGTGACCACCCACCAGTAGTGACCTCCACCCACCAGTAGTGACCTCCACCCACCAGTAGTGACCTCCACCCACCAGTAGTGACCTCCACCCACCAGTAGTGACCACCACCCACCAGTAGTGACCTCCACCCACCAGTAGTGACCTCCACCCACCAGTAGTGACCTCCACCCACCAGTAGTGACCCATATACCCCCACACACCTCTCTCTACATGCAAGACATACTATATACATGCAAACTACACAAAGCAGACACCAGGTCTCAGAGAAGAGGCCGACTTAGTTACTGGTAATTTGCATGCTGTACAATGTAACTGCGGCCATTAGAGTGCAACGTAGTACAAGCAAGTGTACTTGATGTTGTACACGAGTACATCCCACCTGTAATGCTCATTAATACACAACAGGGGTACATCTTTTTGTTCATGTTATTAAATCGGAGAACGTCTATATATATCTCTGTATCTTGTCCTCATATCCCAGCTCCTTGTGGTCATATCCCAGCTCCTTGTGGTCATATCCCAGCTCCTTGTGGTCATATCCCAGCTCCTTGTCCTCATATCCAGCTCCTTGTGGTCATATCCCAGCTCCTTGTGGTCATATCCCAGCTCCTTGTCCTCATATCCCAGCTCCTTGTGGTCATATCCCAGCTCCTTGTGGTCATATCCCAGCTCCTTGTGGTCATATCCCAGCTCCTGTGGTCATATCCCAGCTACTTGTGGTCATATCCAGCTCCTTGTGGTCATATCCCAGCTCCTTGTG
>WNGS01001312.1:57569938-57582497 GCA_020271785.1 Procambarus virginalis | reverse complement strand
TTTGGCAGCTAACATCCCTGATTAAATTTTAACACACCGTATAAATATAAACTAGATAATGTAACACCACCATACAGTACCACTAATGCTTACAACTGGAACCAAAGGTACCCAAAAAAAAGAAATGCTACACAGGATTAACTAAGCTGCCACCATCTGCCTGTGTCCATTAACTATATCAAGCAACGAGGCAAGAAATCTTGACTTGGAGAGTCCTTTCTTTCTTTAACGTCATTAATTATGGGACGGTTGTTAGCAACTATATCAGAGGCTAAGAGGAATCAACAATTGACACAGACGGGAAGTTTAACACGAGTTTATTGAGAACAAAATTATGCTATTCACCACTATAACACCTACTCTAACACTGGCCAATAGTTAAGAAATTTTGACATGGAATAAAACCTCAGAGATCACACACATTACCTTAAGGCCTCTGTCTCTCCCTCCGGTGGTTCACTCTGTCTCCCGGGCTGTGTGAGTTCTTCACAGACCCACTCTGCACCCTGGTGTCCGGCACTTTCCCTCTCCTATCATACAGGAGTATATATACACATACAAAAGGGGGTGGGGGAGATTTGCTGTTGCTACCTACACCGAAAATGCAAGAGGTCGGGCCACACGTTCACAAACACTCAAGAATTTTTCCATTAAGCTTGTTTGACATTACCATACACTTCAAGAGATGGAATTATTATTACGTGTGTGACTGACCTATGACCTGGCTAAAAGGGGGAGATCCATGAATGTTTACACATAAGAATCTGGGGTCTAATTCCATTACAATGTGTGACAAGAGAATCATGAAATATTACATACTTGAAACTAGCTGACTAATACTAAGCTAGGAATTTTTAATCAACATACAAGATAATCCAAAGGTCATCTGGGCTGACTCTTGGAGAAGGCTTCCCTGGGTGTGAACTCTAGGGGGGGGGGGGGTCATTGGTGTTACAAAATCATGGGGTTCCTCATTTGCGTTTCATGTTTTTCCTTCTGGACTGTGGACGAACCTGTCTGCTGCCTCCTTATACTTCTGCGTGATGTGGTCCATCATATCTTATACAGTCTTTCCTCTGAGCTAGGTTTACCTAATAGAAAATTCTATTAATTATTTTCTTATCTCGTAGTTTTCCTTTCAATATGCCAGCCTTTTGTTTTCTGGTCCTTGAGTAAGTTAACCCTACTTCTACCAGAGACTCAAACATCAGTACACTGTGATCGCTCATTCCCAGGGGGTTCCAAGTTTGAGTTCCTTTATGTCTGAATAGTTCAAAGTGATACCAGGTCGAGTCTCGCTGGTTCGTCATTACCTTGCATTCTTGTGGGTCCCTTGACATGCTGGCTTAAAATATTCTTGTTGCCACGTCCAATAGTTTAGTTCCCCATGTTGCTGCAACCCCATGTGGTTCTTTACTCTCCCAATCAATATTTCTGTGGTTGAAGTCTCCTGATTATTGTATTAACTGCCAATTGTTGTTTGGTGTGTGTGTGTGTGTGTGTGTGTGTGTGTGTGTGTGTGTGTGTGTACACTCACCTAGTAGTGCTTGCGGGGTTGAGCTTCCGCTCTTTGGTCCCGCCTCTTAACGGTCAATCTACTGGTGTACAGGTTCCTGAGCCTGTTGAGCTCTATCATATCTACATTTGAAACTGTGTATGGAGTCTGCCCCCACCCATCACTGCCTAATGCAATACATTTTTGATGACACTGAAAATGTTATTTCTAATGTCTTTGTGGCTTATTTGGGTACTCAGCTCCCACCTGTGATCCCTTGTGCGAGTACCACCGGTGTTTAATAATCCATCTTTGTGTACCCTGTCAATTCCCTTAAGAATTTTGTATGTGGTGATCATGTCTCCCGACTTCTTCTGTCTTCCAGCGACGTGGAGTGCAATTACCAGTGTGTGTGTGTGGGGGGGGTGGGACTGAGTGTGTTTGTATGTGTGGTTGAGTATGTTGTGTTGTGTATTTACCTAACTATATTCACCTAGGTGGGCTTGCCGAGTCGAGCATCTACGTTTAAGCCCCGCCTTTGGACACTCAATAGTTCAGTGCAGTATTCTTTTTCGCTCTGGTTTTCCTATCATATATACGTAAAAACTTGGTATCGATTTTTCTTTTGCAAGTTGGTCATGTCCGCTCTACTGTTCCTTTAGGTATCTTGCATGTCGTTATCATGTGTCCTGCACGTCCTCTACACTTCATTCAGCCGGCCAACGGAGCCTCGAACCGCCGCCCATCAGAAGCTGGTAGATCGGCGGGTGAATGAAATATATATAGGTGTGTGTAGCGTGAAGAAGAGGGTGCCGCAGGAGGTACGAACCTGGGTGCCACAAGGGTCGGTGAGTCGGGTGACTGTGGCACCCAGGGCGGACCTAGACGTTTAGTGGGAGGGGGAGGGGGGGGGATTTGAATATTGCAAGGCTGGAGGTTAAGTCATCGACCGGGAGGCAGTGGGACACCCCGTCCGCGAGACGGGTTTTTACCCCCACGTCTACACTCGAGCGCCGCCGTAGGGCTGCAACCCGGCGCCTCGGTGCCACGCTGGAAGAGACCTTAATGTAGGAGGTGATAGTGGCGGCGAGGGAGGAGGGCCCGGAGTGGCTTGGGTCGCTGCTGCTGGAGGAGAGCATAATGTGGTGGCTGCAGCAACTTGTCTGGCCGCAGTCCGCGCCACACTCGTCCTTATGCCTCGGGGTCACAAGGCTGCTTCTTCCTCGTCTAGCTGCCTCTTACACATGCCACGTAGTAATGACCCTTAAACCCTTGCGGCGGAAGAGCGATAATTCCTTGTAGTAATGGCTTTCATCGCCGTCTGAGTATACTTGCACGGGATTGTGACCCTTGTGCTGTGAGTGCACATGGATGGTAATCCCTTGCAGTACGGGCCGCCAGCGCCATCTAGGGAGGGGAGTGAACCATTGTCAGCCTTCCGCCGTGGGGCCTTAAGGCTTGTGATCCCCTACAGGTGCGTCCAGCCCCACACATTTACGGGTGTGTTTGCAATTGCTGGTGCACGCTTGCCAGTGCTCACCCCTGCAAGCCTGCCTCCTCCTCCTCCTCCTCCTTGATCTCATCTTCATCTCTCCTCCTCCTCCTTTATCAGCTTCCATCTTACTCCTCGAGTACCTCTCTTCTCCCAGGTACTGATGGTACTCCTAGAGTACCTCTCTTCTCCCAGGTACTGACGGTACTCCTAGAGTACCTCTCTTCTCCCAGGTACTGATGGTACTCCTAGAGTACCTCTCTTCTCCCAGGTACTGATGGTACTCCTAGAGTACCTCTCTTCTCCCAGGTACTGATGGTACTCCTAGAGTACCTCTCTTCTCCCAGGTACTGATGGTACTCCTCGAGTACCTCTCTTCTCCCAGGTACTGATGGTACTCCTCGAGTACCTCTCTTCTCCCAGGTACTGATGGTACTCCTAGAGTACCTCTCTTCTCCCAGGTACTGACGGTACTCCTAGAGTACCTCCCTCTCTTCTCCCAGGTACTGATGGTACTCCTAGAGTACCTCTCTTCTCCCAGGTACTGATGGTACTCCTAGAGTACCTCTCTTCTCCCAGGTACTGACGGTACTCCTAGAGTACCTCCCTCTCTTCTCCCAGGTACTGATGGTACTCCTAGAGTACCTCTCTTCTCCCAGGTACTGATGGTACTCCTAGAGTACCTCCCTCTCTTCTCCCAGGTACTGATGGTACTCCTCGAGTACCTCCCTCTCTTCTCCCAGGTACTGATGGTACTCCTCGAGTACCTCCCTCTCTTCTCCCAGGTACTGATGGTACTCCTCGAGTACCTCCCTCTCTTCTCCCAGGTACTGATGGTACTCCTCGAGTACCTCTCTTCTCCCAGGTACTGATGGTACTCCTAGAGTACCTCCCTCTCTTCTCCCAGGTACTGATGGTACTCCTAGAGTACCTCTCTTCTCCCAGGTACTGATGGTACTCCTAGAGTACCTCCCTCTCTTCTCCCAGGTACTGACGGTACTCCTAGAGTACCTCCCTCTCTTCTCCCAGGTACTGATGGTACTCCTAGAGTACCTCTCTTCTCCCAGGTACTGATGGTACTCCTCGAGTACCTCCCTCTCTTCTCCCAGGTACTGACGGTACTCCTAGAGTACCTCCCTCTCTTCTCCCAGGTACTGATGGTACTCCTAGAGTACCTCTCTTCTCCCAGGTACTGATGGTACTCCTAGAGTACCTCCCTCTCTTCTCCCAGGTACTGATGGTACTCCTCGAGTACCTCCCTCTCTTCTCCCAGGTACTGATGGTACTCCTCGAGTACCTCCCTCTCTTCTCCCAGGTACTGATGGTACTCCTCGAGTACCTCCCTCTCTTCTCCCAGGTACTGATGGTACTCCTCGAGTACCTCCCTCTCTTCTCCCAGGTACTGATGGTACTCCTAGAGTACCTCTCTTCTCCCAGGTACTGATGGTACTCCTAGAGTACCTCCCTCTCTTCTCCCAGGTACTGATGGTACTCCTCGAGTACCTCCCTCTCTTCTCCCAGGTACTGATGGTACTCCTCGAGTACCTCTCCCTCCCTCCAGGTTTTGATGGGACTCGATCGAGCTTTTGTCTATTCGTGTAATACAATGAATGTTGGGATTGCATCATTGTTATGAAGATCTTATGATGACATTATACACAGTGACTTGTGAGTTTCCCTCCATACACTCAGGACTCTAAATGTCTTATTTCACACAACCTTTTGTATGTGAGATGCCTCCTTGACTTCCGGAGACTCCTTGATGCTTATGTATATGCTTTCACGAGAATGTTCACATCTCTGGTCTGCGTGTGTCATAATGTTCACATCTCTGGTCTGCGTGTGTCATGATGTTCACATCTCTGGTCTGCGTGTGTCATAATGTTCACATCTCTGGTCTGCGTGTGTCATAATGTTCACATCTCTGGTCTGCGTGTGTCATAATGTTCACATCTCTGGTCTGCGTGTGTCATAATGTTCACATCTCTGGTCTGCGTGTGTCATACTAATGCAGGCGTATCTGGCAGCCTTCTAAAAACTAGAGTATCGAACACACAATGTGTCAACTTTGTGAAAGGGAAAACATGCACTCCCTTGAACATTATATTATAGAATGTCCCATATTGACTGACTTTCACCCACCTGGGTTGAGATATGCTGAACTCTGTAAATGCTATATGAATACTGGAACACTTGATGATATACTGGACCTGTTGCCATGATGTACGGGACCTGTCCTCAATATTTATTTTGTATTGCAGGAATATGTAATGTGATCTAATTGCAAATTGAACTTGTAGAAGCACTTGAATTACTATGTGTGGTTGTGTTCAATAAAGCACTTTGCACTGTAGCAACTCTCATACCCTGTGAGTATACCGCAGACGAAGTATACCGCAGACGAAAATGTTACATGTGGGGTAATGTAATTTGTTATTGTAACAGTAATACAGTCACCCTCTGTGGTTGACTGCTTATTGTCTGCGAAACTCCATGTAGTATTCCCTTTGGACTGTCATAATGAAATGCTGAACCGGTGAAGCTGCTCTTTGGTCTCTTGATAGTTTCTAAGAACATACAACCCATTGTTTGACAGAACTCTCTGCCCAGCTGCCCTTTACAGGCAAGGGGTCTCGACCATGTTTAGGATCAGTTGGAATCGAACCACGACAAGAATTGTGGCGCCTGTTGTTCAAGGCACGATATTACATGAATTATAGGTAATTAATAAGCCCCTTCACTCTACTGAACATGGCTCACTTGGAAGTATAATAAATGCCTTATCTTAATAAGCATAAGTTAGGACAAATAACTTATTTAAGCTCTAACTTAAAAATGGTTGTTGCATTAGCTCCCACGCCCCACCTTTTAAACAACCGGTTCGTATTGAATTTGCCTACACACATTTCCGACTGATCTGTGCGAGTCCAGCTTGCAGGCACCGCTTCCAGCACAGGTTCTAGGCACAGGTTCTAGGCACAGGTTCCAAGCACAGGTTCCAAGCACAGGTTCCAGGCACAGGTTCCAGGCACAGGTTCCAGGCACAGGTTCCAGGCACAGGTTCCAGGCACAGGTTCCAGGCACAGGTTCCAAGCACAGGTTCTAGGCACAGGTTCCAGGCACAGGTTCCAGGCACAGGTTCCAGGCACAGGTTCCAGGCACAGGTTCCAGGCACAGGTTCCAGGCACAGGTTCCTGGCACAGGTTCTAGGCACAGGTTCCAGGCACAGGTTCCAGGCACAGGTTCCAGGCACAGGTTCCAGGCACAGGTTCCAAGCACAGGTTCCAGGCACAGGTTCCAGGCACAGGTTCCAGGCACAGGTTCCAGGCACAGGTTCCAGGCACAGGTTCCAGGCACAGGTTCCAGGCACAGGTTCCAGGCACAGGTTCCAGGCACAGGTTCCAGGCACAGGTTCCAGGCACAGGTTCTAGGCACAGGTTCCAAGCACAGGTTCCAGGCACAGGTTCCAGGCACAGGTTCCAGGCACAGGTTCCAGGCACAGGTTCCAGGCACAGGTTCCAGGCACAGGTTCCAGGCACAGGTTCCAGGCACAGGTTCTAGGCACAGGTTCCAGGCACAGGTTCCAGGCACAGGTTCCAGGCCGACCGTTGTACATGTTGAGTGTGGTCTTACTGCTCAGTGTGTGGTGAGTGTGTGAGGTTGGTGACAAGTGCATGAGAAGAACCGAGTGTGCATCAGAGTGCAGGGGCGGGATTCCCATGTGTGGTGGACCTCGCTGACAGGTGAACGGAAGCCACAAGGGTGGTCCTGTGTACACCTGGATGACTCACTGTCTAGCAATCTCACCTTCATTCCTTCAAGAATTTGTGTTTTGTTATGATTGCCTTAGCACGGAATGGTATGTGACTCTTGAGACATGGTGTGCACGTTGGTGCTGAACACTGCTACTGTCTCCTGTGCAGGTAACCTGTGTGCGTAACGTCACCTTAGATGTGTCTATATGGACCATTGGTGGTCTTAAACACACACCCAAGTGTACGTTTGTCTCTTGAGAATTGGGAACAGGTGCGTGTGTGTGTGTGTGCTCACCTATTTGTACTCACCTATTTGTGCTTGCGGGGGTTGAGCTTTGGCTCTTTGGTCCCGCCTCTCAACTGTCAATCAACTGGTGTCCTGAGCCTACTGGGCTCTATCATATATATATGTGTGTGTGTGTGTGTGTGTGTGTGTGTGTGTGTGTGTGTGTGTGTGTGTGTGTGTGTGTGTGTGTACGCGCCTACTTGAGCTTGTAGGGTCGAGTATCAGCTCTTAAGCCCCACCTTTCGATCATCATTGTTCAATACATTCTCTTGTGCCTGGTTTTTGTGATGATATTTACATGTAGAACTGTGTATGTAGTTGGCTTCCACAAGGTCCTCGTCCACTCCGGTCCACTTATACACGACTCTTACACTGACAAGACTTCCGGTTTCCTAACACCAATTATGTCCTCTCGTTCTTCTCTCTTTATTTCAATATTGGTTAAATATTTAATTTGTCAGTCCTTAACATTTTGTACATCGTTATCATATCTTCTGTACTCCTTTCCTCCTGTGTAGTGAGGTCCAGTTCCCTCAGTCTTTCTTCATAGCTCAGTCCCCCCTTACTTCAGGAACAATGCTTGTTGCATATTTTTGGACCTTTTCTAGTTTTGTTCCTTTCATCCTGTACCGTATTTGATGTCTTCTGGCTCCAACTCCTGCCCTCATAACCTTACATTTGTGAGGGTTAAAGTCTGGCAGCCATTTCTTAGACGATCTCTGGAGATTGTCTAGTTCATTTGATAATTACTGGTAAACAATAAGGTCATACTACACGTCGGGTAAACAATACGGTCAAATTTTGGATTCTGTTATAGTTTTGGATTGTGGTGTATGTGGGTGAGATGAGAAGGGTAAGTAAGGCAGCTTAAAGAGGAAGGACGAGGAACAGCACCACACACTCATACTGAAGACCTTCCCAGTTACACCTCTCTAATCATTATGTAGTGATGGTATTGGTAAGATGTAGGGGGGGGGGCGAGTATTGAACACGGGTATAAGGCTATGAAGACGGGTATAAGGCTGTGAAGACGGGTATAAGGCTTTGTTTAAGGATATGCTGTATGTTAGTTAATGGTCATATATATTATATGCTGTTGTAGAGGCTGCTACCATTGGCTAGGCTCGGGGTCCTTAGCCACATCGCTGACCAATAAGAACCTTCGTCGAGTTCTGTCCAATTACCAGTGATTGCTTGCACAGTCACTGGTGATAAGTGCTGCTACCAGTCTCCCAGTGCCAGCTGGCTGACTGTCTGACAAACCCACTCCTTACCTGATAGACTGTCTGATACAGACTCGTTAGCTGGCTACCTGACAGATATTCTATGATTAACCGATAGACTGTTTCAAATGCGAGTCTAGGCATGAATGGTCACTAATGGAATGTTATTTTTGAGAAAGGCATAGTCAGCATGAGGGTGGTAATGGCTGAGCATCTTGTGTAGTGGATGCCAACTTATGATTGTCCATCAAGTTGGGCCAGGTGATGACCCTTGGGGACACTGGCCGTGGACATAACAGTGAAGGTTTTGGTGTGTTGACCAGTTCGACCAGCGGAGGTCAACACTACATATGAGTCTTCTCCCACTGTTCTCTATCTTGTTCAGAATTATATGAGTGATGACCACTCATTAAAGATTACTGTTAGAGTCCGTTCTTGAGGCTAGTCTCTTAATTATCTCTTTCTAGTCTAGTCTACTCTTTCTTAAGCTAGTCTCTTAAAGTCTCTTAATTTAGAATGGAGTCCGAGATATAAAGTGCTCGAAGCTTAGCAAGAAGTCTCTTGTACCCTACCTAGTTATAGCTCTCTCTCTCTCTCTCTCTCTCTCTCTCTCTCTCTCTCTCTCTCTCTCTCTCTCTCTGTCATTGTATATGCATCTTTGTTCCCTTTAAGTAGTTTCCTTTTCCCCCTTTCCATTTCCTCTCCTCCTCCTCCTCCTCCTCCTAATCCTCCACATCCTTCTCCCCCTCTCCTTTCTCTCATTTTTATAATCTCCTCTCGACAAGTACTTCTTTACGTACCTCTAAAAAAAATCCGTATATAATGATGTGGGTCACTCGCTTTGTCGTCTTGGTGATCGTCTCTCAATTAGAAAAAAAAAGATTATTGGTTCGTTTGGTGACATTTCAGGTGGGTAAGATAGTGCTATCCCTGTGGAGGTAACTAACATCGGAACTCTATTGGAAGATCCTAGCTTAATTTGTCTCTACAGCGCGCCGGCGTCCGGTCAAACAGATGACTTTTTTGTGTGTGTGTGTATTTTCTTCCTTTGGATATTGTTAGAGAGATGTTAGAGTCCCGGAGATGAATGGCTGGGATGGGAGATGCTGCTTTAATGATCTCCTGGTTTGGTTCCCTGTTGTCTGGTTACTGGTCTGTATGGGTGGTAGTCTCTGAAGGTTTGTGTTTCCCTCGCTCTCTCTTTCTTGCTCTGTCTCTCCTCCCTCCCTCCCTCCCTCCCTCCCTTTCTCCTGTCTCCTCTCGTTCAGTCTCAAAGTGTGGTGGAAGACACCTGCCTCTAGTCCCGGACCTTAGGATTAGTAAAGTATTAGTAGTATTTAGTAGTACTTACTTATTAGTGAGTAGTTAGTAGAGTAAGTATTCCAAATATGTGAGGCGTGTTCGTGACTGTAGCAAGGTTGTAATTCCCCCATAGACACCCACAAGGTTAATGACGTCATTGGTGTTCACCCTGCGACTCTAATAAGCTTATTAGTTGCGTCGAGACAATATAGTCGTTGTTGTCTCAATACAATGTCTTCAGAATGGAAATAGATCGAGGTTAAAAAATGAAGATTGATTGAAATGATTTATAAAAAAAAGTATTGAATAGATTGATAAAATTGAAGATTTCTTAAATAGACTGATACTAAAAACATTAATATATAAGTACGTGGACGTAGGCTGAGCTGGTATGTAGCCAGCTGGTGTGGCCAGCTGGTGTGGCCAGCTGGTATATAGTCAGCTGGTCAGCAGGACTAGCCAATATGAAATAGGAAAACATTGTAAAAAGTGTCAGTCTCATTACACCAATTGTGAACAGTTCAAACCCTAAATCTATATCTGAGAAAGATACTTGTGCGTTATTTATAAGAGCTGACTAAATCTTAGGAAAATAACCCCGTTGAAAAGCAGAGGTGAAACAGGGAGGGAGAACACTATCAACATCACGGTCCCAATACTGTTCAACACTCCTGCAACACATAAGGGGCATAACTGGCTGATCTTTCATAGTGTTCAAGAGAGAACTTGATAAACACATTTAAGTGATACTTGATCAACCAGGCTGTGATTCATACGTCAGGCTGCGAGACACTGCGTCCACCAGCATGGTTGACCTGACCACTAACCAGGAGGAGGCCGGGTCAGAGACTGGGCCGCGGGGACATTGATCCCCTTAACCCTCAACAGATAGTAGTCAACAGATAATCGCATGAAAACCTTGTCAAAATTTGTATATGGGTCCTATGATGTAACTGACTGGTCGCTGGAAGAGCCTGTGGTGGTACTGCTCTCCTGTGACATAACAACGTGCAGTGTAATGTTGAGGTCATGAAGACGGCTACATGATGACGCACTACCGCTCTACTTGTCCCTAATAGTGATAGGTGAGGTCTCTCAAGTTATATATTTATATCATGACTAACCTCATGGTGGTAGGTGACCTTAATGTTAAGTTCAGTGTTCTCTCATGGGTTGGCAGAGGAAGGTCTCATATTGATCATTTTATCATTGATGATGATCTAACAGGTGATCTGTACGAGCATAAGACTACCAGTGATGGTGACAACCTGTCAGACTCATCATCAATACACCTCGCTCACAAGTTGATGCTGCCGTTGATGATAATCCCTGGAACACATCTCATCTAGAAAGCTACTCTTGCTGACCTAAATATGTTTATGTCCCTGCTTACCGGTGGACTTTATTTTCAAATTCCAACTTAATGCAGTTCACGCACCAATGTTCGGTGTAATATGCAACATAAATGGCTCGGTTGCATTTTTGCATCTTGTCATGTCAGTCCTAGTTATGGTGGGGAAAAGTATCCCCCTTATACCAAATTGCAGATGAATAGTAGAATGATCACATTCTAGTATTCCAAAATAGATATCTTTTATGGTATGACCTCTTGAATGCTGTGGTGGTGCCCTAGAGATGGCTGGCTGCTCTAGATCAGACGATACACTAAGGCTCAATATCACCAAGCAATTAAGAAGATAAGAAAGATACAGGTAATATTGTGAGATGTGATGAACATGTGATGAACACCTCTGTACTTGTTCCCATTCCAAAGAACTGCCCAGCTTCTATGTCCTCCTTTGATAACTATAGAGCTGTTGCCCTAAACACGCCATTAAGCAACGTATTGGACTCCTCATAGTATCTAGCTGACGAACTAGACATTTCTTATTTGAAATTTGCATTCAAAACTGGCAACTTAACGACACTATTTAAGTTATTGGTGGCGGGAACTGTTACATATTGCGACTCGCAGAGAAGCTCCTTGTTCCTTGATGCTTCCGGAAGGACTCGACAAAGCTGAGCACTCCAAACTTTGGAAATAATTACTAAACAGGAAAGGTTCTCGTGTAATAGCTAGATACGTATGTATATCGTATATACATACGTATCTAGCGTATATACGTATCAAAAAATCAGATTTTTTTTTTACACAGGAACAGGAGACCTGTGACTGCTGTTAGTTGATGGTAAGGTTACCCAACTGGTTCCCCTGGAACACAACCCACCACTCTTTTAACAGCCAGGTACCCAGTGACTGCTGGGGTGAGCAGAGGAGGATTGGCGCCCAGTCAATCCTCCCCGGCCAGGATACGAACCCAGGCCAAAGTACTGGGGAAACGCGGGGTGAGTGTGTTACCACTGTACCACCGGAACGCCTATCAGGTACAGTTAAACAATGTAATAATGACAATTAATACACAAATAACAAATTAAAACAAACTAAAACTAATAGGAGTAGGGCAGAGGTAATATGAAGAGCATCTGGACGTGTCTTCAAAAGGGCCTGGAAATCAAATACAGGTACGTAGATCAGTGATACAGGCTAGATCAGTGATACAGGCTAGATCAGTGATACAGGCTAGATCAGTGTGATACAGGCTAGATCAGTGATACAGGCTAATAGGATTCAGTCGGTGATACAGGCTAGATCAGTGTGATACAGGCTAATCAGTGTGATACAGGCTACATCAGTGTGATACAGGTTGATACAGGATAATTTTTTGAATCTGCTTCTGCTGTCGAATACAAAGTTTTTTTTGTAAATTTCTATAATTTTATGTTATATTCAGTTTGTGTGTTATATTTTAAACTTTATGTAACTTTAGCTAGAATTTCTGCTTATAACTCCAGTCTTTATGATGTATATATTAATTGTGAAAATGTAAAGAAATATTTATTCCTGTAATGAATTAAATCATTTAAATATACTGTCATTATAAAAGCCTATCGTTATTATTCTTTGGATTATGTTCAATTATACATTATATTATTAGGAATTCTGCA
>WNGS01001312.1:57552864-57563074 GCA_020271785.1 Procambarus virginalis | reverse complement strand
CCACACTACTCACCCTCCTCCCACAATACTCACCCTCCTCCCACACTACTCAGCTCCTCCCACTCTACTCACCCTCCTCCCACACTACTCACCCCAGCCTCCCACACTACCATCCTCCCACACTACCAACCCTCCTCCCACTCTACTCAGCCTCCTCCCACTCTACTCACACCTCCTCCCACCCTACCACCCTCCCACACCCCACCCTCCTCCCACACTACCCACCTCCTCCCCACTATCCACCTCCTCCCACACTACTCAGCCTCCTCCCACACTACTCACCCCTCCTCCCACTCTACTCATCCTCCTCCCACTCTACTCACCTCCTCCACAGTATCCACATTCCGTCCACACTACCTCCGTCCTCCCACACTGTCGTGGGTTTATGGTGACCATGGTGGGGGATGAGAGTGTGGGTCAAGAGGGGGTTTAGGGGTGGGGCGCTGTGTACCAAGGGAGCGGAAGCACTAGGGGGGTCACACCTGTAATTACCCTCCACACTACCTAACCCTAATTATTCAGAAGAGTTGGGGTTGAGGGAGGGGGAAGCTGCTGGGGGTGTTGAGAGGGTAGGGGAGGCTGCTGCGAGGGGAGGGGTAAGCGGTACTATTGCTAGAGAATCATGCATATCCTTCCACAATGTGCAGGATATCCTTCTTCCTTCTTGCTTGCTGACGCTACTCTCGGCCCTCTCTTTCTCCCTCCCTCTCTCCCTCCCTCCCTCCCTCCCTCCCTCCCTCATGGTGGTGGCCATGCCAGCTGCCAGATGGTATCCAGGATGCTTCAAGTACAGCTTGGGAAGGTCCGTGAGATGTGGAGGGGGGGGGGGGGAGCTGGCAGGAATATCTACGATATATTGTCCTGTGCTTGGGAACCCTCCCTCCCTAAACTTCCACCCCTGTGTGGGAAAGGTATCCAGTCCTGTGCTTGCTTGCTTCCTTGCTTCCCCCTCTCCTCTCGCTCTCACACTTCCTGTACATCAATGCTTGCCCTCTTGTCTGCTTGGTATCCAGTTTGCCTGCTTGCCAGCCAGGCTTGTCTGCCAATTTGCCTGCCTGACTTCCCACCCGCCCGTCATATTGCCTGCCTGCTTGCTTGCCTGCCTGCCTGCCCGTCTGTCATATTGCCTGCCTGCCCGCCCACCCGTCATATTGCCTGCCTCCTTGCCTGCCTGCCTGTCATATTGCCTGCTTGCATGCCTGCCTGCCTGTCATATTGCCTGCTTGCATGCCTGCCTGCCCGCCCACCCGTCATATTGCCTGCCTGCTTGCCTGCCTGCTTGCTTGCATGCCTGCCTGCCCGCCCGCCCGCCCACCCGTCATATTGCCTGCTTGCTTGCATGCCTGCCTGTCAGCCATACTGCCTGCAGTACTCGCAGACAGCGGCAGCAAGCACCCCACAACCAGCCCAGCTCCCATCCCTTGTCCAGGGCAGGTTTAGGTGTTTCCCTTCACTAGAAACGTATTGACAAGCACTGTGCTTGCTCAGGGTCTGCACCCCACCAGGTCTGCTTCACCCTCCTCTTGCTTGCTTGAATCTCCTGCTGCTTCATCCTGCTCTTGTTGCACGTCATGGGAAACTAGTCCTCTCATCTAACACGTCGCATATTTTGCGCAACCGATCGATTCGTTACAAATGCAACGTATTAATCAAAATTAAAGCACCACACTATTGGCGTTCTCTAAGTATCTATTAGGTGAGTTGCTTGGGTTCGTACGTTCCCGGTTAATCAAAGCAGCCGCATTGTTTACAGTGGAACGTTGAGAGGACCTCTGGCGCTAATTTTAAAAAATAAAAAAAGGCTTATTTCGATTTTGTAATTAGACTTAGCAAGGCTGTGGTTGATTATTCTGTTTGGTGAGGTCAGAACAAAGTTGAGGTTTAAGTCACAATACGTGACTGTGGCCCCCCGAGCCACACCTGTGAGTGGAGAGGTGTGGTTTGTGGGGGGGGGGGGGTGCCAACCACTACACCACACTCCACAAACCTTCCGTTCTGGCTGTTACATATAGTTTAGGTTAGGCAGTGTTGGTTCGGGTTAGGTAGGGTGGGGTTAGGTGGGTTAGGTTAGGTAAGCTTATGTTCGATGAGTTAGGTTAAGTTAGAGTGGGTAAGGTCAGGTAAGGTAATGTAGGGTTAAGTAAGTCTAAAGTTTAGCAAGATTGTGTTAGGTATGATAAGATTGGGCAAGGTTACGTTAGATTGGGAAGGTAAGAACGGGTATAAATTGTGTTGGGTAAGGCTGGTTGAAGTTAGGTTGGCTTTACAATATGATATAATGTAAAGTAAGATTGTTGCATTAAGCAAGCTTGATTTTGTAGTGTGTTATTTAAACTTATTTATGTTGCAATCAAATTAACTCAAATTGCAGTGTTCATAATCCATTGGAGTGCTATCCAGGACGTGTTAGGTCAGCATAAGTTACAGTAATGAGGCTTGGGTAGGTTAAGTTAAATGGACATTTGGCAAGCTCAAAGATTCACGGGTTAGGTTAGGATAAGTTAGCCTAAGTTAGATTAGATTAGGATAAGTCAAGCTAAGTTAGATTAGGTTCGGATAAGTCAGGCTAATTTCGATTAGGTTAGGAAAAGTCATGCTAAGTTAAATTAGGTTAGGATAAGCTAAGTTAGGGTTAAGAACTTAGAATTATGGAGTACCCCAGCGGGCATCTTGACCGATTCTAGGAGGGTGCCGTTTAAATCCACTCCTGGTGGATTTAAACGATAATTTCGAGAGAAGAACTCTCGAAATTATCGACAGTTAATCCACAGGTAAACAGTGTCGGAACGTCGCCAGTGGTAGATATAACTGAAGGCTCCTTTCTTGCGATGCTTTCTACCGTAAATCCCCTCACTCGACATGATTGTCGCGTGTCCTTATGTGGCCATGTTGATTGTCGAGTGTGTCCTTATGTGGTCATATTGATTGTCGAGTGTGTCCTTATGTGGTCATGTTGATTGTCGAGTGTGTCCTTATGTGGTCATATTGATTGTCGAGTGTGTCCTTATGTGGTCATATTGATTGTCGAGTGTGTCCTTATGTGGTCATGTTGATTGTCGAGTGTGTCCTTATGTGGTCATATTGATTGTCGAGTGTGTCCTTATGTGGTCATATTGATTGATGAGTGTGTCCTTATGTGGTCATGTTGATTGTCGAGTGTGTCCTTATGTGGCCATGTTGATTGTCGAGTGTGTCCTCATGTGGCCATGTTGATGGCCGGGTGTGACTCATGTGGTTATGTTTATCATCAAGTATGAAATTGCAACTCTGCAGACAATACAAAAATAGGGAAGAAATTTGGAAGAGGCAAAATCCCTACATGAAGATGTAAATAGGCTTTCAAAATGGGCGAGAAATTGGCAGATGCAGTTTAATCCTGAAGTATTGTAGTATTCTAAGCTTAGGTATTAACAGTAGTTATCTAACAGCAACTTGATATGATCAAAACTGGGTGTTAATTATGTCAACACAAAATATAACACAAAACAGTGGATATAAAGTTTATAAGTTTTGATTCATTCAAGACCTGGGTAAATACTGGTTTGGAGACTGGGTTGTTGATTTCTGGAACAGATTACCGGTAACACAGTGAACGGGGGATCCCTGAATTGCTTCAAGCGTAGGTTAGACGTGTATATGAATTAATTTGTATACACTGGTGTGTACATCATACTCAGTGTAATGTATAACAGACATTGTGTACACTGGTGTATGCGTCATATTCTATACCCTGGTGTGCAGTCCCGAAGGACAATCACAAATCTAACTTACTCGAGCTGTGATATTGATCTATGAAAGATAGATATATCAGAGTGTATACTGACCGTTTGAGGGGTAACTAAACTAAGGGTGTTCCCGAGTCGTGATGTCATCGCATATCAGCCAATCGCATCCACCGTTAGCTGTGACGCCATCGAGTGTCGACCAATTACATTGATTATTGAGTTGGGACGATACGATCTGTTAGCCAATAGCATTAACTGTGTTTTGTGACGTCACTCAGTGTCAACCAATACCATTAATTATGAGTTGTGGCGTCACTGAGTGCCAGCCAATGGCAATGACGACACACATGACACCACCAGTTATCAACCGGTTGTGATAACCTGTACATGTGACGGAGGTGTCAGCCAATAGCGGAAGCGGTGATATATAACAACTAATACCAACCAATTATTAGCAAAGGCGATAGTTTGCACCTGGCAGAAATGTTGAACTTGGTGGACCAAGGGGGTTGTTGTGGCTAGCCCGAGAACCCATTACTAAGGCCTTCTGGGAATCGGCTAAACTACCCTTGGTAATTACTAATCGCCAATAATCACAGGGGAAGAAGCTGTTGTAGCACCGTTATTCCTATACTTCAAGTTAAGCCTCGTTCATCAGTCTGCTCTGTATTTGCCACTCCGTAAACAATGCAACTGTTTGGCTTAAGCAGAAACGAACAAAAAAGCAACTTTTCAAGCTGATGCAGACACACCATCAATATTATGGTGCTTTAAGTATTATTAATGCGTCGCATTTGTAATGGCTTGGTCAGTTCCGTCAAAAGAGCGACGTATTATGTCATAATCTCAGCATGTAACAGAACAAGTGGTTGGTGTAGGTTGTATGTTATATTTTGACGGAGTGTAATATGGAGAGAGCGGGCTGGTCTACGTTAATTGTGGTGGCATATATGGTGGTATATACTGGACCTCTGTCTTGTTGTACCGGACCTTTGTCTTGTACTGGACCTCTGTCTTGTACTGGATCTTTGTTCTGTTGTACTGGACCTCTGTCTTGTTGTACGGGACCTCTGTCTTGTCGTACTGGACCTCTGTCTTGTTGTACTGGACCTTTGTTCTGGACCTTTCTGTTGTACTGGACCAGTCTTATACTGGACCTTTGTTCTGTTGTACTAGACCTTTATTCTGTTGTACTGGACCTCTGGCTCTTTGTACTGGACCTGTCTTGTGCTTGACCTTTATTCTGTTGTACTGGACCTCTGGCTTGTTGTACTGGACCTTTGTTCTGTTATACTGGACCTTTGTTCTGTTATACTGGACCTTTATTCTGTTGTACTGGACCTGTCTTGTTGTACTGGACCTTTGTTCTGTTGTACTGGACCTCTGGCTTGTTGTACTGGACCTTTGTTCTGTTGTACTGGACCTCTGGCTTGTTGTACTGGACCTTTGTTCTGTTGTACTGGACCTCTGGCTTGTTGTACTGGACCTTTGTTCTGTTGTACTGGATCTTTATTCTGTTGTACTGGACCTTTGTTCTGTTATAATGGACCTCTGTGTTGTTATTCTGGACTTTGTGATGCTATTCTGGACCTCTTGTGTTATAGTGGATTTGTGTCGTTATACTGTGTGTATACTCGCATATTTGTGCTTGCGGGGATTGAACTTCGGCTCTTTGTTCCCGCCTCTCAACTGTCAGTCAACTGGTGTACAGGTTCCTGAGCCTATTGGGCTCTATCATATCTACATTTGAAACTGTGTATGGAGTCAGCCTCCACCACGTCACTTCTTAATGCGTTCCATCTTTTAACTTCCCTGGCATAGGTAGTTCTTTCTAATTGAAAAAATTCTATCTAATGCCTCTGTAGCTCAATTCGGTACTCAGCTTCCACCTGTGTCCTCTTGTGCGTGTACCACCAGTGTTAAATAATTTGTCTTTATCTACCCTGTCAATTCCCCTGAGAACTTTGTGATGATCATGTCTTCCTAACTCTTTCCTCGTAACTCATGCCTCTTAGTTCTGAAAATAGCCAGTGGCATTACAAAGTCTAATATTTGAGAAAATATTGGCCCTGTATGACTAACCATCTTGTGTGACGGAGATTTTAGCACCACGTAGCTAACTTTTAGACACTGTGCCCCCCTTCACATAGTCAAGGGCAGCTGCACAAATGCAGATGTACCTAAATGTGTTAATAAAAACAAATAAAAAATAATTGACAAAATATGGACTCCATGCTGGAGACACATACTCGTGGATTGGTCTTTGTGATGTACAAGGTTCTAAATGATTCCTTATGCAAATTTCTAAAGGCAGTTCTGATGTAAGCCAGCCTCACATACGCCGCTTATGATATGCTATTAATGTGGGCTTCAGGAGTCAGGTTTAGCGTGATATCAACTCCTAGATCTTTCTCTCTGTCCGTTTCATGGAGGACTTCGTCTCCCATTCGGTATCTTGTACTGGACTAAACAAATGGAGGCCAGATACCTTGTGTCTGGCCTCCTGCTCTCTCTACCTAGTTTCATTTCTTTACAGTTACTTAAGTTAAATTCTAGTAACCATTTGATGGACTATTCCTTCAGTTTGTCCAGGTCATCTTATAGCCTCTTGCTATCTTCCTCGTCCTTAATCATTCTCATAATTATCGCATCAGCAAACATTAAAAGGAGCGAGTCTATTCCCTCTGGGAGATCGTTTTCATATTTAAGGCATCCATAATTAGGATAAGGATTAGGGATGGGATGGGGATTCAGCAGTAAAGATTTCTACTTTCTAATTGACCATTACATCATATATGTACTTTGGTCCTCATCGTTGCTATAAGTACTAACTAAACAGGAGGATGGGCTACAGAATCAGGATAATGTAACACACTAGGGGGGAGCCAGATAATATTTCAATTAACTCTAGCTGAATCTGAGGTCACAGGCTGGTCTTACCAGGACGTTCCCATGGTGAGTCATGGGTGTACTCTCCAGGCATTACAATAACACCAAGGACCGATCCCTGTGGGACTTCACAAGTGATGTCTCGCCACTTTGAGACCTCACCCCTCACAGTGACTCACTGTCTTCTGTTGCTTAGGTACTCCCTTATCCATTGGAGATCCTTCCCTTTCACTCCTGCCTGCATCTCCAGCTTGTACAATAGTCTCTTATGTGGTACTGTGTCAAAGGCTTTCTGGCAATCCAAAAATATGCAGTCTGCCCACCCCTCTCTTTTGCCTAATTTGTGTCGCCGGGTCATAGAATTCTATTAATCCTGTGAGGCAAGATTTGCCATTCCTGAACCCATGCTGATGTGTTGCAAAGTTCTTTCCAGATTTTGTTTCGTACAATCTTCTCCGTCACCTTGCATGGCATGCAAGGTAGGGACAATGGCTTCTACTTAAGTGCCTCCTGTCAGTCTCCCTTTTTGTCTAGCAGGATTACATTAGCCATCTTCCCAATTTTTTACAGTTCTCTTGTTACCAGTCACTTGTTATACAGTATTTTGTTTTCTACCACAGACGTGGCCACACATTTACAAATAGAAGTGTACAAGTGGATGAATGGACATAACAAAAGGGATGTTAATATTATTAAAAGTATCAACACAAAATAGAACACGAGAGATGGGTATAAATTGGATAAGTTTAGATTTATGAAAGACCTGTGTAAATACTGGTTCGGTAACAGGGTTGTTGATTTTTGGAACCAATTACCGTGTAACATAATATAAGTAGGATTTCTTGATTGTTTCAAGCGCAGGTTAGACATGTATATGAATAAGATTAGGTGGATATATAAATAGGAGCTAGATATATAAATAGGAGCTACCTCATATGGACCTTCTGCAGTTACCTTCATTCTTATGTTCTTACGTTCAATGCTAGTTAGCAAATATACATTTTCTTCTGTCCTCCATGGACAAGGTAAGCTGTCATCCATTTGTAAACACTTAGTTCAGTGATTTATTGAACAGTCAACCACAGAAGGTGATTGTAGTGCGTTTAAAGTGCTAACTTAACCTACATACAAAAGTACACAGATTTACATCTGTCCTACATAAACAGAGTTCGAGGTATCTTTTACATAGTGTCATTAATGTGCGTTTACAAAGCGGTGAAATGCAATTATGACCAGCTTTCACATATCCTGTATGTGGAAGGATTTCCCGAAGAAGGAAGACTCCTTCTGAAGATGTATTAATATACAAAAGTATTTAAGGAAATTCCTGTTTCAATTTTCCTCCATGATCTGACACTGTCACATTTTAATCACGTGTTTATTTTTCGTGATTTACACACTCAATTGCATATATATATATATATATATATATATATATATATATATATTTTGTAGCAGTCTTTCCTGTAGACATATGTTATTAAATATGACCGAAAAAGTAAGATTAATAATTCTAACACGAATTTTCTCAATTTTCCTTATGTTTGTTTTTACTGATGACGGTAAATTAAAAATCAATTCTCCAAAATTCATTCTTTATTTCTTAGTCTGACGCGACACTTGAGCGCGTTTCGTAAAACTTATTACATTTTCAAAGACTTTAGTTACACACACACAGAACAACTATAACTGAACAGAGTTTAAATACCTGCATTTGGGTGAGGTGACATGTTACAATGGTTTGGGGTGAGGTGAGAACAAACACAGAACACGAAACAATGGGTATAAGGGAAGAATAGATCTGTAACTGCAGAAGGCCTATTGGCCCGTATTTCTTGATGTTTCTATATTGGAGCGGAGTCTTGAAGTGGGTAGAATATAGTTGTGCATAAATTGGCTGTTGATTGCTGGTGTTGACTTCTTGATGTGTAGTGCCACGCAGATGTCAAGCCGCCTGCTATCGCTGTATCTATCGATGATTTCCGTGTTTTTTGTAAGACTTCTCTGGTGATGGTCTGGTTGTGGGAAGAGATTATATGTTCCTTGATAAGCCCTGTTGCTTATGCATCGTTAATCGCCTGGAAAGAGATGTTGTTGTCTTGCCTATATATACCGAGTTCTTTGAGGCTTACAGTCCCCCAAGAGGGCATTTGAAGGCATAGACGACGTTGGTCTCTTTTAAAGCGTTCTGCTTTGTGTCTGGAGAGTTTCTCATGAGTAGGTTGGCCGTTTTTTTTAGTTTTATAGTAAATCGTCAGTTGTATCTTCTGATTTTTGTCTGTAGGGATAACGTATTTATTAACAATATCTTTCAGGACCCTTTCCTCCGTTTTGTGAGCTGTGGAAAAGAAGTTCCTGTAAAATAGTCTAATAGGGGGTATAAGTGTTGTGTTAGTTGTCTCTTCAAGAGACAATGAAGAGACAACTAACACAACCTACATTTTCGGTCATATTTAATAATATATTGAATATGACTGCAAATTCTGTATTGAATTATTTTCTTGTTTAGGGCTTCTATTCCTCTGACTAGTGCTCTAGCAACTTAGTTGGAAGAGGAGTTCTCCTAAGAACTTCTTCGTTCGAGGTGAAGAAAAAAAAATAACTGTAGAATGTATTACACTTATTAAAAATTTTACACAACGTTACGAACCTACATGGCTCATTCTCTAGTGATAAGAAAATACAAGACGTGTTAGATTTATATCAGTAAGGGGTCAGGTGAAGACAAGTATATATATTTAAATGGGACAAGAATAAAGGAAGAGGTAAGATGTAAAAGAAAAAAATGAGAAAATGGGGGACGAAGCACACACAAAGATTAATAGTGTAGTAGGCCTAGTATGTTGAGCATATATATATATATATATATATATATATATATTGTATATATGTATATATGTAGATATGTATATATGTATATATGTATATATGTATATATGTATATATATATTATATATCTATATATATATGTATATATATAATATATATATTTTTATGTATAATATATATTTTTATATGTATAATATATATAATATGGTCAACTGGTATGTTATATATATAATCTTACACACACACATCGGATTTATGCCTCACTTGCCTTGACAAGGTAAGAAAATGCTATAGAAACTAGTGTATTATTAACCACTTAACCACTGAAGGTGATTAAGATGCTTTCACAAGCTCAGGTTATAGTTACATCACATTGTGTAACTGATGCAGTACATATACTGGACTTGTACCCAAGATTGACTATCATAAAGTGTTCCAGTATTCATATTAGTATTTACAGAGTTCAGCATATCTCAGCCCAGGTGGGCGAAAGTCAGTCAATATGGGACATTCTACAATATAATTCAAAGGAGTGCATGCTTTCCCTTTCACAAAGTTGACACATTGTGTACTCGACATTTGGGTTTTGAGAAAGCGCCAGATAGGTCTATATCTTAGGCGTATTCTGGTCACTAGTAGTAGGCATCCATCAGTGAGATACCATTTAAGTCAACAGCCTTTGCAATATCCAACTCAGGCAATGCTTCCTTACCTTGCTGACCCGATTATTTGCCTCTGTAACCCTTTACACCACCGCCCACGGGATG
>WNGS01001312.1:57537313-57549937 GCA_020271785.1 Procambarus virginalis | reverse complement strand
TCGCCTCTAGTAATCTCAATCTCCTCCAGTGGTGTCTGGTTAGATATTCCCTCTTGTAGTTCAGAAACTTCTCCTTGCTCTAACGTGAAGACCTCCAGGAATTTCGTGCTAGGTTCCTCTCACTCTTCCTTATCATTTGTATGAACCTGTCTGCCCCTATCCTTAGTTTCATTACCTGTTCCTTCACTGTTGTTTTCTTTTTAATGTGGATGTGAAGAAATTTGGGTTGAGTTCTTTGCTTTATTTGCTATGTCATTTTCGTACTGTCCTTCTGCCTCTCTTCTCACCCTGAGGAACTCATTCCTGGCCCTCTGGTGTCTTTCTCTGTTCTCTGGTGTCCTGTTATTTCATAGTTTCCCCATACCTTATCCTTAGTTGTTTTGGCAGCTAACATCCCTGATTAAATTTTAACACCCGTATAATATAAACTAATAATGTAACACCACCATACAGTACCACTAATGCTTATACTGGAACCAAAGGTACCCAAAAAAAAGAAAATGCTACACAGGATTAACTAAGCTGCCACCATCTGCCTTGTCCATTAACTATATCAAGCAACGAGGCAAGAAACTGCTTGATTTGGAGAGCCTTTCTTTCTTTAACTCATTAATTATGGGACGGTTGTTAGCAAACTATATCTAGAGGCTAAGAGGAATCAACAATTGACACAGACGGGAAGTTTAACACGAGTTTATTGAGAACAAAATTATGCTATTCACCACTATAACACCTACTCTAACACTGGCCAATAGTTAAGAAATTTTGACATGGAATAAAACCTCAGAGATCACACACATTACCTTAAGGCCTCTGTCTCTCCCTCCGGTGGATTCACTGTCTCCCGGGCTGTGTGATGTTCTTCACAGACCCACTCTGCACCCTGGTGTCCGGCACTCTCCCTCTCCTATCATACAGGAGTATATTATACACATACAAAAGGGGTGGGGGGAAGATTTGCTGTTGCTACCTACACCGAAGATGCAAGAGGTCGGGCCACACGTGCACAAACACTCAAGAATTTTTCCATTAAGCTTGTGTGACATTCACCATACACTTCAAGAGTGGAATTATTAATTACGTGTGTGACTGACCTATGACCTGGCTAAAAGGGGGAGATCCATGAATGTTTACACATAAGAATCTGGGGTCTAATTCCATTACAATGTGTGACAAGAGAATCATGAAATATTACATACTTGAAACTAGCTGACTAACACTAAGCTAGGGGTATGGGGTGCATAATCAAGAAAGAAATTGAAAATCTCTTATGTATGTTGCTTACCAACATATGTTGGATTTACTTTGATTTGCCGAACTGCAATGTATGTAGTTTAAATACTTTTCATCTTCGTATTGTACGTGAACAACTTAACAAGTTAACGGTCTTTTAGATGGTCAACAGTCGCTTGGGTTAGTTTTGGTCTTGTTAGGGATAATATTATGTAGACCTAGTCTTGATGGCAACCTTCGTCCTGGAGAAAAAATATGTTCACGCGCCCTTGTCATTTTGAAGTCGATAAGGCCGCAAGTGTTTGATTCAGCGGACCATGTTGAGAAGTCTTCATTAATAGGGCAACATGTATGCTAATATAATTCATATTTATTGCGATGCTTATATTTCGTAATTTCTTCTCATACTGTGATGGATTAATTGTCTCAAATATATATATTTATATACATATATATATATATATATATATATATATATATATATATATATATATATATACAGTATATATATATATATATATATATATATATATATATATATATATATAATATATATATATATATATATAGACATTATGTATTAATGTTTCACTGCGATAATATGGAGATTGTTTAGATAGCTTCTGATGCATCGTAAATGGCATATATATTAAACAATTATTGTATTATGCTTAAAAAATCTCAATGCATTGCTTTGTTAATTGTTTCTTATGAGAGAAATAGGTATAGAGGTGTTGAGCGCGAACCGCATCCCACGTAGGGCGCGCGTGGCGGCCTGGCTGGCCCGCCACACAGTATTTGGGAGGTTATTCTTGCAAAAAATATGGTAGATGTGCCCGGCACTAGAGCGAGGGCTGGGCACACTAGGTGTCCGTGAGCACTACTGTGGCGTGTGGCCGCTCCCTCAAGGCCACCGACCCGGCATGTGCTCACAGATCATCACGAGAAAACCCTATTGAGCAACGAGTAAGTCGAACTGTCCAGTTCCGGCTGGGGTAAGAGCCGACGGTCCGGCCTGCCCTAGGAACCTGCCGGCCGGCCTAACCATGTCAACGGATTATCGAATATATGTTCTTTATTAACTTCTTTTGAGCCAAATGTGAGGTTATTTCTTATTGTACGTGTAGTATGGAGATGTAGCAAGGTCATCCTTGGTGTAGTGTAGCAAGGTCAACCTTGGTGTAGTGTAGCAAGGTCAGCCTTGGTGTAGTGTAGCAAGGTCAGCCTTGGTGTAGTGTAGCAAGGTCAGCCTTGGTGTAGTGTAGCAAGGTCAGCCTTGGTGTAGTGTAGCAAGGTCATCCTTAATGTAGTGTAGCAAGGTCATCCTTGGTGTAGTGTAGCAAGGTCAGCCTTGGTGTAGTGTAGCAAGGTCAACCTTGGTGTAGTGTAGCAAGGTCATCCTTAATGTAGTGTAGCAAGGTCATCCTTGGTGTAGTGTAGCAAGGTCAGCCTTGGTGTAGTGTAGCAAGGTCAACCTTGGTGTAGTGTAGCAAGGTCAGCCTTGGTGTAGTGTAGCAAGGTCATCCTTAATGTAGTGTAGCAATGTCAGCCTTGGTGTAGTGTAGCAAGGTCATCCTTGGTGTAGTGTAGCAAGGTCAGCCTTGGTGTAGTGTAGCAAGGTCATCCTTGGTGTAGTGTAGCAAGGTCATCCTTGGTGTAGTGTAGCAAGGTCAGCCTTGGTGTAGTGTAGCAAGGTCATCCTTAATGTAGTGTAGCAAGGTCATCCTTGGTGTAGTGTAGCAAGGTCAGCCTTGGTGTAGTGTAGCAAGGTCAACCTTGGTGTAGTGTAGCAAGGTCATCCTTGGTGTAGTGTAGCAAGGTCATCCTTAATGTAGTGTAGCAATGTCAGCCTTGGTGTAGTGTAGCAAGGTCATCCTTGGTGTAGTGTAGCAAGGTCATCCTTAATGTAGTGTAGCAAGGTCATCCTTGGTGTAATGTAGCAAGGTCAGCCTTGGTGTAGTGTAGCAAGGTCATCCTTGGTGTAGTGTAGCAAGGTCATCCTTGGTGTAGTGTAGCAAGGTCAACCTTGGTGTAGTGTAGCAAGGTCAGCCTTGGTGTAGTGTAGCAAGGTCATCCTTGGTGTAGTGTAGCAAGGTCATCCTTGGTGTAGTGTAGCAAGGTCATCCTTGGTGTAGTGTAGCAAGGTCATCCTTGGTGTAGTGTAGCAAGGTCATCCTTGGTGTAGTGTAGCAAGGTCATCCTTGGTGTAGTGTAGCAAGGTCAGCCTTGGTGTAGTGTAGCAAGGTCATCCTTGGTGTAGTGTAGCAAGGTCAGCCTTGGTGTAGTGTAGCAAGGTCATCCTTGGTGTAGTGTAGCAAGGTCATCCTTGGTGTAGTGTAGCAAGGTCAACCTTGGTGTAGTGTAGCAAGGTCATCCTTGGTGTAGTGTAGCAAGGTCATCCTTGGTGTAGTGTAGCAAGGTCATCCTTGGTGTAGTGTAGCAAGGTCATCCTTGGTGTAGTGTAGCAAGGTCAGCCTTGTGTAGTGTAGCAAGGTCATCCTTGGTGTAGTGTAGCAAGGTCATCCTTGGTGTAGTGTAGCAAGATCAGCCTTGGTGTAGTGTAGCAAGGTCATCCTTGGTGTAGTGTAGCAAGATCATCCTTGGTGTAGTGTAGCAAGGTCAGCCTTGGTGTAGTGTAGCAAGGTCATCCTTGGTGTAGTGTAGCAAGGTCATCCTTGGTGTAGTGTAGCAAGGTCAGCCTTGGTGTAGTGTAGCAAGGTCATCCTTGGTGTAGTGTAGCAAGGTCAGCCTTGGTGTAGTGTAGCAAGGTCAGCCTTGGTGTAGTGTAGCAAGATCATCCTTGGTGTAGTGTAGCAAGGTCATCCTTGGTGTAGTGTAGCAAGGTCATCCTTGGTGTAGTGTAGCAAGATCAGCCTTAATGTAGTGTAGCAAGATCATCCTTGGTGTGGTGTAGCAAGGTCATCCTTGGTGTAGTGTAGCAAGGTCATCCTTGGTGTAGTGTAGCAAGGTCATCCTTGATGTAG
The DNA here is from genome assembly GCA_020271785.1 of Procambarus virginalis. Classification (NCBI taxonomy): domain Eukaryota; kingdom Metazoa; phylum Arthropoda; class Malacostraca; order Decapoda; family Cambaridae; genus Procambarus; species Procambarus virginalis. The sequence continues at coordinate 57,545,720 of WNGS01001312.1, read as the reverse complement.
TGTAGGATGTGGCAAGATCACCCTTGGTGTAGAGTAGGGGTGTGGCAAGATCACCCTTGGTGTAGAGTAGGGTGTGCAAGATCACCCTTGGTGTAGAGTAGGGGTGTGGCAAGATCACCCTTGGTGTAGAGTAGGGTGTGGCAAGGTCACCCTTGGTGTAGAGTAGGGGTGTGGCAAGGTCACCCTTGGTGTAGTGTAGGGGTGTGGCAAGATCACCCTTGGTGTAGAGTAGGGGTGTGGCAAGGTCACCCTTGGTGTAGAGTAGGGGTGTGGCAAGGTCACCCTTGGTGTAGTGTAGGGGTGTGGCAAGGTCACCCTTGGTGTAGAGTAGGGGTGTGGCAAGGTCACCCTTGGTGTAGTGTAGGGGTGTGGCAAGATCACCCTTGGTGTAGTGTGTACAGTGCCATACATTATTGCTATGTATTACCATACTCATGCCATAAAGTATTGCCTGTAATAGGTGGGGCAGTTTTCCCTTTGGTGACAGGTGGAAGATACACGTTAATCAGACCCTCGGTTAAACACCGTTGGCTCTCGCTAGTAACCGGATGAGTGAGCAGTCGTCATCTACAGTTAATCTTTATCACTTCCTAAGCTTAATGTCAGGTTTCAGTGTTTGGACATCTACTCTCATTACTGTTGTTAAATGTAGCAGGATTTTGTGTTATAGAGAACATTTCACTGAATGCAAGTGGTTTTAATTGGCTTTAGTACTTTTCCATTATTATTATTATTTTATAGTGTGAATATCATTAGGCCTAGAGTACGTCAGGTAGCCGTTTTGGGTCAACTGAAAATTATTTGTATTTGCCAGCTCTTCCTGGTAAACACAACGCGTCCACATAAACAAAGGCCAAATGCTCGTTAATCCAGCCGCCAAACTATTGTTTACGAGTGGAAGCACTTTACTAGCGAGTCGCAACTGATGACGTCCGAACATTTCTCGAACAGTGCTTCGCTGACGACTTCTGTTCGAACGGCACCTCTAACAATGCTCTCCCGCGTACTACAAATGAGAACATTTGCTAAGCTGATCCCTAAATTTAACCTACTCGTTAAAAATATGTTCAGAAAGTTATATTATATAGCAAAGTACTTTTATATTAGAGAAAATACCGTTTATGTTTGAGCTCGAATCACTATGAGGGTTTAGTTCCATTTCCACAGAAAATGTAAGTCGCTTGGAGAGACAAGCCTTAGTCAGTATGTGGCCTTAAACGTGAGAGGTGTAGCCAGCTTCTTGGTGTATATACACTGAGTGGTGTACCCTGCTTCTTGGTGTATATACACTGAGAGGTGTACCCTGCTTCTTGGTGTATATACACTGAGAGGTGTACCCTGCTTCTTGGTGTATATACACTGAGAGGTGTAGCCAGCTTCTTGGTGTATATACACTGAGAGGTGTACCCTGCTTCTTGGTGTATATACACTGAGAGGTGTAGCCAGCTTCTTGGTGTATATACACTGAGAGGTGTACCCTGCTTCTTGGTGTATATACACTGAGAGGTGTACCCTGCTTCTTGGTGTATATACACTGAGAGGTGTACCCTGCTTCTTGGTGTATATACACTGAGAGGTGTAGCCAGCTTCTTGGTGTATATACTAGCAGTTATTCTGGACAAAGTGAGAGTGCAGTGTGGGGAACAAAGTTACCAAGAAAAGGTAGATGTTCTGAAAAGTATTATGAATGTTCCAAGTAATATTGGAGATTAAACCCTTTCAGCTGGAGTCATCTAATTTGCATAAAGGTACGTCCAGGTGTACATCTGAATGTTTTCTAGAAGTAGGAGCTTGTGTCAGCAGCCCGTCCTCGTAAGGTTTTCCCACGTCAAGAAATTGTCGTCCTAAAGTCCCCTCTCCTAACCTACCAGAGGGCCCAAAACAGAAAACAGAACAATATGCCAGAACTGTACGACGATTTTTAGCTTAGGTAAAGTATGCGTCCAAATGGGACGCTGTATTAGGAGAACGGGTCATACCTGTGAAGGATGCCTGACCTCGCCGTGACCCACGCCTGACCTCCAGGGCGGTAGGGGTGGATGGAGGGCAGGGGGGTAGTGAGAGAGGGCTGGGTAGTAGGGAGGGAGGGAGGGATGGGTAGATAAGGTAGCACCTTACCCACCAGTAGTTTTTGCCTACTTACCTTCCTCACCATTTTTTGCTGTATAATTGTGTGCCTTTCTTCTGGTGTGCGCGAGCGGCCGCGGTGGCGCGTGTCCTTGGCCAGCACGCGCCCGCACGCACGTGTGAATACACACACACACACACACACACACACACACACACACACACACACACACACACACACACACACACACACACACACAGGGCGCTGGTGGTTGAGTGGACAGCACGCTGGATACATAGTCCTGTGGTCCGGGGTTCGATTCCAGGCGCCGGCGGAAACAGATGGGCAGAGTTTCTTTCACCCTGATGCTCCTGTTCACCTACCAGTAAATAGGTACCCGAGAGTTAGACAGCTGTTACGGGCTCCTTCCTGTGTGTGTGTGTGTGTGTGCTCACCTAGTTGTGCTTGCGGGGTTTGAGCTTTGTCTCTTTGGTCCCGCCTCTCAACTGTCAATCAACTGGTGTACAGGTTCCTGAGCCTATGGGCTCCATCATATCTACATTTGAAACTGTGTATAGAGTCAGCCTCCACCACATCACTGCCTAATGCATTCCACTACTCTGACACTGAAAAAGTTCTTTCAAACGTCTCTGTGGCTTATTTGGGTAGTCAGTCTCCTCCTGTGTCCCCTGTTCGCGTACCAACCGTGTTAAAAGTTTATCCTTATCTACCCTGTCAATTTCTCTGAGAATTTTGTAGGTAGTGATCATATCTCCCCTTACTCTTGTCTTCCAGTGTCGTGAGGTGCATCTCGCGCAGCCTTTCCTCGTAATTCATGCTTCTTAGTTCCGGGACTAGCCTAGTGGCATACCTCTGAACTTTTTCCAACTTCGTCTTATGCTTGACAAGATACGGGCTCCATGCTGGGGCCGCATGCTCCAGAATTGGAGTATGTGTGTGTGTGTGTGTGTGTACTCACTAAGTACTCACACACTGTTTTTGTGTGTGGAAAAAAGTGAGTAGTAGTTAGTAACAGTTGATTGACAGTTGAGAGGCGGGCCGAAGGAGTAGAGCTCAACCCCCGCAAGCACAAGTAGGTGAATACACACACATACACACAAACTCTCTTGTGTGGCATTTAGGGCGCTCTACACTGCCTACGTGAGGCCAGTCTTAGAGTATGCCGCCCCATCATGGAGTCCCCGCATGAAGAAACACCTAAGGAAACTGGAAAAGATTCAAAAGTTTGCGTCGAGGCTTGTCCCAGATTTACGAGAGATGGTATATGAAGAGCGCCTGAAGGAATTGAACCTTACGACACTAGAAAAAATAAGGGAGTGAGGGGGATATGATAGGAACGTATAAAATACTCAGGGGAATTGACAAAGTGGAAATAGATAAAATGTTCACACATAATTTGTGCTGCTTTTTCAGTCATGTTCCCCCTTTTTTTATCTTTATTTGTATTTGTTCTCAACACATTTTATTCTTTATGCTCAATTAGTATTAAGTTCTAGATATTAATGTTCTTCCTGCCCGAAACGCATTGCGTAATAGTGGCTTTAGGCATTGTATGTACTAGCTTTATCTATAATTCGATCCATTAATGTAACATCCCTTGTATGTATATACCTTACCTGAATAAACATATTTATTTATTTATTATTTAATAGTAACAAAACGTGGTGACATGGGTGGAAGCTGGAAACTCAGATGAGTCAGAGATGTTGGGAAGTAGTTTTTTAGCGTGAGAGTAGTGGAAAAATGGAATGCACTTAAGGAACAGGTTGTGGAAGCAAATTCTATTCATAATTTTAAAACTAGGTATGATAGGGAAATAGGACCGGAGTCATTGCTGTAAACAACCGATGGCTCGAAAATCGGGATCCAAGAGCCGATGCTCGATCCTGTAGGCACAAATAGGTGAGTACACACACATAGTTCACAACCACATGAGGAGGAAAACAAGAATTAAGGAACAAGTGATGAAACTGAGGATAAGACAATACTCATTGAGAACGACAGGGAAGCGCGTGAAGAACTCGAAAGGAAGTTCCAGGAAGTCTTCACAATAGAGCAAGAAGATGTACCTGAACTTGGGGTGGATGGAGGCAAACGAAGCAACACTGAGAACTTTGAGATGCACAGAGATGCACATGATGGAGCTAGACCCGACTAAAACTGGGAATACATAAGATCTCACCGTGGATATTGAGAGAAGGAGCGGAAGCCGTGTGCTGGCTACCTACTATGTTATATAACAAGTTATCGGAAACAGGAGAACTTCCCAAGATAGACGACAACAATTGTAGTGCCATTATAAAAAAAAAGGAATTTGACATGAGGCATTAAACTACAGGCCTATCTTGAGGTTATCTTGAGATGATTTCGGGGCTTAGCGTCCCCACGGCCCGGTCTTCGACCAGGCCTCCTTTTTTATTACAACCCCCTCCCCCCATGAAGCAGCCCGTAGTAGCTGTCTAACTCCCAGGTATCTATTCACTGCTAGGTAACAGGGGCATCAGGGTGAAAGAAACATTTTGCCCATTTGCCTCCGCCTCCACCGGATACGAATCTAGTACGAATCTACGAATCTACCCAGCTGTCAGGCGCCCCAGGGCCAGTGTCCCTCACTTGCATATCTGGCCAGGTGATGGAAAATATCGTCAACAAATTGCTAGTTGAACATGTGTAGAAAATGTATTGTTTGCTTGTGTGATTCTCTCCCACTCTCTACCTCCCTCTTTCTGGGTGATTATAACCAATATATTTATCTTCCACAGGTAAGAGCAAGCGAGCTGGTCACTACCAGGTGGGCGGCTTCCTCTCATTAAGGTAACTTCCTTCTGCTTTGTTCTTTATTTTAGTTTGATGCTTCATTTCTCTTTCATTCTACTTCCTCATTTTTGGTTCGTTTTATTGTTCCTATGATTATTTGGTCAAGGTTTGGTGCTCACTTTGTTTTATTGTCTCCTCTTCCTCTTTTCCTCTCTTTTTCTTTTTATCTCTTTTTCTTTCTCTCCCTCTCTTTTTCTCTCCCTCTCTCTTTCTTCTCTCTTTCTCCTCTCATTTTCTCTCTTTCTATTTTGTTTACTAAGATTTTTCATGATAATTTTGTTATTCATTAGGAATCATTATTTAAATCCAAGAATCATATAAGAAAGAGGATGAGCCAGAGGCTTCATGTGATCACTTGACCTGATCTTCCTGTGGGGTGAACAAGTGGGAAATGCGAATCGGCCTCGGAATGATTGCTAACGGCGTGATGTTCTTGAGACAAGCAGTTCCAGCATGAGACTGTTGATGGCTTAGAGCCTTGTGCCAGGTGCCAACTACTGGTTGTCCACGGAGTTGGGCCAGGAGCGGAACTTTGAGAATGTTGGCCTTGTTTATAACAGTAAGACCACCAACCTCACGACGGTGTTGCAGGCTCTGTTGTTGAGACCGTTCCCACCAGACTTTGTCAAGATTAGAGATTAGCCTTCTTGTATGGTTCTTAACTTTGTCCAAACTTCTGATGAATGATGGAGGGCAGGCAATCGAGGAGAGGGCTGCATGCTCCATACAGATGAGAGCCAACTTGTGCTTCATATACAGTTTTCCAGCCCTTGCTGTCAAGGTGTGAGATGCACTGTAGAGCTGTAAGTTTTCTGGCTACCTTGTGGGCCAGGTTAAGCATGTGGCTCTTCATTGTCATACAAGAGTCTACTTCATTCCCAGTATGTCAATCTTATTTCCGAACTCAAGGTTTATGAAACCCATTTATGCCTCTCCGATTTGCAATGTGCAGTCTAGTTATCATCATCATCGACTGTTTTCTCGGCCGCAAGTGTGACTTTTCATGCCCTTCTCCTAGATTGAAATAACGAAAAGTTGACGATTGATGAGTTTTGTTTCAGTTGACATTTCTTCCTTTCCAAATGTAAAGGTTAGCGTTCAGTCGCCAGCATGAGGCTTGACCTCCAGGAAGGAGGTGAAGTAGATAATCTACAGCATAGGTCCAAGCACACTTCCCTGTGGTACACTGGCACCAGTTGGGTAGCTTGGGATTGTATCTCTCTCTCTCTCTTTCCCCCTCGCATCTTCCCGTCCCTGCATCTCTCCCCCTCACTCCCCATAATTATGTCTCCACTACTCACTGTCTCTCACTCTCTCACCCCCCCCCCAAACATTTAATTACTAATTGAAGCATTCCCCTCCTTCTTCCTCCCTCTCCCTGCTCCCTCCTCCCCCCTCTTCCTTCTCCCCTTCCTCCATGTTGACCTCTTCTTCCGTTTCGCTTCCCACTCCTTTACTCATTTCCTATCCTTCTCTTTTATGTTGTTCTGCTCTCTCTTTCCATCTTTCTTGGTTCTCTTGTCTCTCTTTCTCGCAGTATTAACCATATCATCCGACCCGTCTTTGTCTTGTACGTTATCTCTCTTATCGTACTTACCTGGATGTCTTGGGCAGGGTCGAGTCTTAACTCCTGAACCCTGCCTCGTCAGCTCTCTCTTGTTTTCTGCTGTCGCACTACACCTCCATGTTGCCTGTCTTACACTTTGAAACTATCCTTGTCTATTTCTACTTCAGTGAGTTAGAGCAAGTTTTAACATGCGTGTCAACTCAGCCTTATCGGAAATAGCAATGCCTCTATTAAATGTGTCAGTACCACGTCTGTTGGATACAGATGAGATTGAGTTGCTTCGACTTTCCTTGTTGATCAGTTGGATAACCAGCTCTTGACACAACCAGTGTCAAGAGCTGTACCCAGACAGTACAGTGGTCTCCCTTGTACAGGGAAACCACGATAGCCTGATATATATCTATGTGAAAATCTTTTGAAACAATGCAATGGGATCGAACTGACGGAGCACCTAAGAATTCTACTAAATAATATATCTTCTTTACGTGTTTCCCGACTATAGCGGGTTTTACAGCAACTGTTGTCCAAACCACACACTAGAAGGTGAAGGGACGACGACGTTTCGGTCCGTCCTGGACCATTATCAAGTCGATTGTGCTGAGGAAGTAGAGGAACTGTTTTACAGCAACTGTTGTCCCGTTTGTTGTGTTGAGTGATCTGAATACCTATTTCCTTGGTTTGTTATTTTACGCAGGTGAGTACAGGAGTGGACGACTTCTGACTCCTGTTAGCAGGCCGAGAACTTTCGTTTCCTCATGGTAATGGTACGGCTTATGGTAAGCCTCACCCTACTCTCTCCTCTCTCTTCTAGTGCCGTGATGTTTAATTCCTGTGGCCTTTCCTCATAACTCATACCTCATAGTCCTCACATTAGTTTTGCTGCCCCTTAACTTTCTCAAATTTAAACTTGTGTTTGACTGGATAACAGCTCAAGGCAGGTCCCGCATATTTTAGCATTGGTCGACAAGGTCTCGAGTAATTCCGTACTCAGATTTATAAAGGCAATCTTATGTTGGCTATGGGCTAACGCACGCCGCTGTTGACATGTCAAAAACATTCTGACAATCAAAAAATATGGTCTACCAATCTCTGCCTTGTTTAATTAGTCGCCCAGTCACAGAATTCTATTAAACCTGTGAGTCCCTGCTTCCCAGATGTGCTACGTCCATCTTTCTCATGATCTTCTCTCTCACCCTACATAGTATGTAAGTTAGTCTTTCTTCTTACATATTGGGACTACATTAGCTGTCTTCCAACTGTGTGAGAGGAGGCCCCCTATTTCCAGTTATCATACCATGTATGAAAGGTATCCAGGATGATTCTGCCTGCCCCGATAGTCATTGCATGTCTAGTTCCTGCAGATGCCTCTACCTTATCTCTAGTAAATAAAAAAAGTCCTTTTACGCTTGGTTTAATATCATCTTTATCGGGTCAAGCACTTCTCCATACTCTGTTGCGAAGACCTGGAATCTCTTGTCCAGATTCTCACAGACTTCTCTTCCCTGTACTAATGTTTTCCTCCTGATGTGTCTGCGGAGCAGCTTGGATTTGCTCTTTGAATTATCTGCCATGTCGTTTTAAAATTGTGTATATTTTCTTCTCACTCTTGGGTATACATAGCTGGTCCTCTGGTACTTCTCTGCTCTCTGGTCTTCTGTTCTTCCTGCAGTTTCTCCATACCATTGTACTCAATTGCCTTGCTCCTAGTGTGCTCGGTTTAATAATGCTTTCTCCCGTGAATTTCGTTTTTCTCTTCATGGAGAGCAACAAACTGCTGTGGTGCCTCTGGAGACTTGCAAGTGGAGGTGTTTATCATATCATGTGAGGTCTTTCTTCTCTTGCTGTTACCCATGGCATTCTTACATGGAATTCTCTCATCTCTTCATAGTCTCCTATAGTATGCCATACCTTCTGATAGCTTCTTTCACCTGGTT
>WNGS01001312.1:57524041-57537217 GCA_020271785.1 Procambarus virginalis | reverse complement strand
ATATTATACTTTCATCGGATACTTAAATGTTATTACACAGCTGTGTGTGTATTTACTATTTGTATCTGCAGAATTGAGGTATTAGCTCTTGGACCCCCGCCTTTCTAACAAATTTATTTTTCCTCTTATGTCTACTACACACTCAAACACATGCACTCACAACACGCACGCACGCACACACACACACACACACACACACACCAACACACACACACACAGACATACACATACAATACATACATACAACTGCACACACACACACACACTACACACACACACACACATACATACATACATACTACAATAACATCACACACACACACACACACACACACACACACACACACACACACACACACACACATGTACATGTGTAATGAGGCCAATACTGTAATGAGCCCAATATGCCTATTAAAGCCCGTAATAATGTAGTAGCCACAACAGCAACTAACAATGCCTTTCTAACAATAGATGCCAAACCAGTGTTGATAATCTGTAAGACACTAGTGCACTTTAGGGTGGAGTATTGCTGCGCACTAACACTCTCTTTCAAAGCTGAAGAAATTGCTGATTTGGTGAACGTCCAGAAATCTTTTACGGTCTGAATACATTCAGTAAAATATCTAATTTATTGGGACCACTTAAGATTTGTAAATCAGTGTTGTTTGGGCGCAGGCACAAAAGAATACTGGTGTATCGCGCGGAGAGATACATAATAATTTACACATGGTAAATTATTATGTATCTAATAATGTATCAGTACAGATATAGGCCGTGCAGCAGTACGGAGGTAGGGCGTGCAGCAGTACGGAGGTAGGCCGTGCAGCTGTACAAAAATCCTTTTTCACTAATCCCATTTAGGTGAACTGGGACAAATAATACTTGATGTCATTGACAGAATTGTGCATTAAAGGACCTTAATAATGTATTAGCACCTTTATGTCAGCACGAGAGTAGTTTGTTTTATGGCGTGTGTGTGTGTGTGTGTGTGTGTGTGTGTGTGTGTGTGTGTGTGTGTGTGTGTGTGTGTGTGTGTGTGTGTGTACTTACTATTTGTGCCTGTAGAAACGAGCCATTAGCTCTTGGACCCCGCCTTTCTAACCAATAAAATTTTCCTTTTTTTAAATTGTTAAAATCAGACAGGCAGACGGGTGTGACCTGGACAGCGTGGTAGAGAGCCAGGGTGTAGAGGAGCGATCATGCACCATCACGAGCACCATAATAACCATAACAAGTTATCATGCACCATAATACCATATCCTCATGTGCTCGATGTCAGGAAGCTTTCAATCACTACTAAGCATGTATGACTCAACCCTGTGGGCGAGTCACCTCTCACGTGTTTAACCTTGCTTCATGCTATTACCCTTGCTTTACGGTGTTACCCTTGCTTCACGCTGTTACCCTTGCTTTACGCTGTTACCCTTGCTTCATGCTATTACCCTTGCTTTACGGTGTTACCCTTGCTTCACGCTGTTACCCTTGCTTTACGCTGTTACCCTTGCTTCATGCTATTACCCTTGCTTTACGCTGTTACCCTTGCTTCATGCTATTACCGTTGCTTTACGCTGTTACCCTTGCTTTACGCTGTTACCCTTGCTTTACGCTGTTACCCTTGCTTTACGCTGTTACCCTTGCTTTACGCTGTTACCCTTGCTTCACGCTGTACCTTGCTTCACGCTGTTACCCTTGCTTTACGGTGTTACCCTTGCTTCACGCTGTTACCCTTGCTTTACGCTGTTACCCTTGCTTTACGGTGTTACCCTTGCTTTACGCTGTTACCCTTGCTTCACGCTATTACCCTTGCTTCACGCTATTACCCTTGCTTCACGCTGTTACCCTTGCTTTACGCTGTTACCCTTGCTTTACGCTGTTACCCTTGCTTCACGCTGTTACCCTTGCTTTACGGTGTTACCCTTGCTTCACGCTGTTACCCTTGCTTCACGCTGTTACCCTTGCTTCACGCTATTACCCTTGCTTCACGCTATTACCCTTGCTTCACGCTATTACCCTTGCTTCACGCTATTACCCTTGCTTCACGCTATTACCCTTGCTTCACGCTATTACCCTTGCTTCACGCTATTACCCTTGCTTCACGCTATTACCCTTGCTTCACGCTATTACCCTTGCTTCACGCTATTACCCTTGCTTCACGCTATTACCCTTGCTTCACGCTATTGAGTGTGTGTGTGTGTGTGTGCGTGCGTGCGTGCGTGCGCCCCGTCCATGCTGACATGCGCCAGTAGGAGGGAAGGGGAACTATCAGGGGAAAGCGCCAAGCCATTAAGTCTCTATAGCACTGGAAACGGGTCAGGATAAGGATTTGGGATGGGCCAATAGAGTGCAGGGATAAATTAATAAAAATAAATATATCCTTATAAGCCACAAAAGTATCCCATGGAACGAAGCAAGAGTTACGGACACCATTGTTCTGCTTTCAAAACTATAATCTCTCAATTTACCTAAATGTGTGGTTTATGGTCAAGCATGCAAGCAGTGTATGTTTGTATGGACTTACCTAACTGTACTTTCGTGGGGTAAGCTACGGTTCTGGGTAGCCCGTCTCATAGTTACTTTGTGTTGATGTACTTGTAGTGGACCCCATACCCATCCTATGAGTGGTAGTGGGCCCCATACCTATCCTGTGTGTGGTAGTGGACCCCATACAAATCCTGTGTGTGGTAGTGGACCCCATACCCATCCTGTGAGTGGTAGTGGACCCCATACCCATCCTGTGGGTGGTAGTGGACCCCATACCCATCCTGTGAGTGGTAGTGGACCCCATACCCATCCTGTGAGTGGTAGTGGACCCTTGAACAAATAGTAGGTGAAATAGTCTCCCCCTTAATTGGGTTGTCTACTATGATTGCATAATATTAGTGTATTGTATATGGGGTGAATGTGTCTACACTGTTCCATCGCCCTTGATATGAGCTTTAATTTATTTAGTCTTTCCTCGTACCACAGACCGCTCTGCTCTGGGACTAGTCTGGTGGCGTACCATTGGATATTCTCCAGCTTCCTTTAGCGTTTAACGATATAAGCACTGTATGCTGACTCCTCATATTCTAGAATTAGGCTGGTATGTGGTATTCAAGATCTTGAACGGTTCGTCATTCAGTGAATTTAGTTTTTATGTTGGGGCCTGCTTGTACCTGGAGCTGACGATATCCGGTTGGTGGGGGGGGGGGGCTTGTGGAGACAGGTTGGGTGGGATATCAACCTCCAGGTCTTTTCTTAAGAGTGATTCCCGGAATGTTTCCTGTCCCGTATGGTGGCTTTGTCCAGCATCCTCTCCCCCAGCGCCTTGCTTCATTACTATAAACCTGCTCTAGAACTCTTATTAACCACTTCCTGAACCTAGAGTGTTCGCTCTACTTAGAGTCCCCCCACCTTCATCTACAGAGTCCACCCTAATTAGTGCCTCTCCTCGCCTAGAGTCTCTCCCCCCCCCCACGTAGAGTTCCCCCACATCTAGTCCTGTGGGCCCACCTACAGCCCCCCCCCCTCTCACCACCACTATCTACAGTCTCCACCCCCAGACTGTGGAGACACCACCCCACTAGGTGGGTGTGTAGTGTGCTCACCCACCTAGAGTCTCCACCACACTTAGTCTTACAAATATTATTACAAAAGGTTTTTCGAGAAAGAGAGAGGGTGATGATGTCTGGCTGTCTGTCTATGTCTGTCTGGCTGTAGACAGCACCAATGGTTTCATTAACATTTCATGGAGAAGCTGAGGGGACTTGGGTCTTAAATATTGAGACCTCTTGATGTTGTGGGCATTGATCCTGTGACTATCACCCAATGAAAGGGACACACGCACATAACCTGGCCTGGGGGACCTGCTGGTTCAGTAGACAACGCTCGGGATTCGTCGTCCTAGACATCTGGGATCGATCCCCGGTGATGGCGGAAACAAATGGGCAGAGTTTCTATCACCCTGGTGCTCCTGTTACCTGGCAGTAAATAGGTACCTGGGAGTTAGACAGCTGTTACGGGCTGCTTTCTGGGTGTGTGTGTTTTGTGTGTGAAAAAAAATCAGTTGATAGACTGACAGTTGAGAGGCGGGCCGAAAGAGCAGAACTCAACCCCCGCAAGCACAACTAGGTGAATGCAACTAGGTGGATACACACGAGGGTGCCTCCCGACTGAGTGGACAGCGCTCTGCAGTCATAGTCCGGAGGGCCCGGGTTCGATTCCCGGCTGAGGCAAAAACAAATGGCCAGAGTTTTTTTTTTACCCTGATGCGCCTGTTCACCTAGCAGTAAATAGGTACCTGGGAGTTAGACATCTGCTACCGGCTGCTGTGTGTGTGTTAGAGAGAAATATTTGTAGTATATATAACAGAGGAAAAATAGATCGTTTAGAAAGGCGGAGCCAAGAGGTAATAACTCGATTCTGCAGGCACAAATAGTAAATACACACACACACACACACACACACACACACACACACACATAATATATATATATATATATATATATATATATATATATATATATATATATATATATATATATATATATTATATACTCCTCTCTCTCTCTCTCTCTCTCTCTCTCTCTCTCTCTCTCTCTCTCCTCTCTCTCTCTCTCTCTCTCTCTCTCTCTCTCTCTCCTCTCTCTCTCTCTCTCTCTCTCCTCTCTCTCTCTGTCCTAAGTAACTGGGCCTCCACTCTTCAAACAGAATTGGTTGCCATAATCCTTGCACTAGAGCGCGTATATGAATCCAAAGTTGACACACTAATTGTAAGTGACTCCTTGTCATCCTTGACTGCCCTCAGCTCCCCAAGGCATAACTGTGACGTGCTTATCTCTGAAGCTACACACAGATATAATGAAATAATCAATGATGGTGTCAGAGTTTGTCTCCTGTGGATTCCTTCCCATATTGGTCTCTGAATGCATGATAGAACTGATGAATTGACCAAGACTTTTGCTCGTTAAGAGGGAATTGATTACCAACTTTGACTGCCTTTTGAGCAGCCTGAGGGCAGTAATATTCCAGGATCATCAACTAGATTTCGGAGACTTGAGGCAAAGTGAAAATCACCCCATTTCTTCCATCTATCATCATTCTATTATGCAGGAAGTACCGCACGTCTATGGGTCATCCAACAAGGTTAGCAGACTTCTAGATGTTACCACTGCTAGGCTTAGGCTCGGCTACAAGTACCTCTGGCAGTTTGTAACATCTGCTGATGTAGATTTGACTAAATGTAAACTCTGTCAGCAGAATTATTCGCATACTTTGCGTCATTATATACTGGAGTGTGAAAAAAATCGCGGTATTCAGAGAAAACACCATCAATGGTTTCCAAGAAATGTGTAAGTACTTCATTCATAATGATGTGCTGCCCGAAATCTTTTCGAAGTATTCAAAATTTGCTTATTGTAGGTGCAGCATGCACATGACTGTAAAGCTGCCGCCCAGTTGGGTGGTGTGGTGCACATGACTGTAAAGCTGCCGCCCAGTTGGGTGGGTGTGGTGCACATGACTGTAAAGCTGCCGCCCAGTTGGGTGGGTGTGGTGCACATGACTGTAAAGCTGCGCCCAGTTGGGTGGGTGTGCAGCAAGACTATAACTGTGTGACTCATCATAGATGTAAAGTGCCTTGTATAGTGACTGTTGTGAGCCTCTTGTTGAATTACTTGTGATACAAAAGATTATTAATGTGTGTATTTGTGTAGGTGATTGTATATGTATGTGTATGTATATATATGTACATGTATGTATGAGTATGTGTACATGTATATACTGTATAAGCTTAATAATTGTGTAACTAGCGTCAAAAGATTGTTATTAGCTTAGCTAAACGAACTAGAGAGTTCAGTTGCTGACCCGATTATTTGCCTCTGTAACCCTTTACACCACCGCCCACGGGATGGGTATGGGGTGCATAATCAAGAAAGAAATTGAAAATCTCTTATGTATGTTGCTTACCAACATATGTTGGATTTACTTTGATTTGCCGAACTGCAATGTATGTAGTTTAAATACTTTTCATCTTCGTATTGTACGTGAACAACTTAACAAGTTAACGTCTTTTAGATGGTCAACAGTCGCTTGGTTAGTTTTGGTCTTGTTAGGGATAATATTATGTAGACCTAGTCTTGATGGCAACCTTCGTCCTGGAGAAAAAATATGTTCACGCGCCCTTGTCATTTTGAAGTCGATAAGGCCGCAAGTGTTTGATTCAGCGGACCATGTTGAGAAGTCTTCATTAATAGGGCAACATGTATGCTAATATAATTCATATTTATTGCGATGCTTATATTTCGTAATTTCTTCTCATACTGTGATGGATTAATTGTCTCAAATATATATATTATATACATATATATATATATATATATATATATATATATATATATATATATATATATATATACAGTATATATATATATATATATATATATATATATATATATATATATATATATATATATATATATATATAATAGACATTATGTATTAATGTTTCACTGCGATAATATGGAGATTGTTTAGATAGCTTCTGATGCATCGTAAATGGCATATATATTAAACAATTATTGTATTATGCTTAAAAAATCTCAATGCATTGCTTTGTTAATTGTTTCTTATGAGAGAAATAGGTATAGAGGTGTTGAGCGCGAACCGCATCCCACGTAGGGCGCGCGTGGCGGCCTGGCTGGCCCGCCACAACAGTATTTGGGAGGTTATTCTTGCAAAAAATATGGTAGATGTGCCCGGCACTAGAGCGAGGGCTGGGCACACTAGGTGTCCGTGAGCACTACTGTGGCGTGTGGCCGCTCCCTCAAGGCCACCGACCCGGCATGTGCTCACAGATCATCACGAGAAAACCCTATTGAGCAACGAGTAAGTCGAACTGTCCAGTTCGGCTGGGGTAAGAGCCGACGGTCCGGCCTGCCCTAGGAACCTGCCGGCCGGCCTAACCATGTCAACGGATTATCGAATATATGTTCTTTATTACTTCTTTTGAGCCAAATGTGAGGTTATTTCTTATTGTACGTGTAGTATGGAGATGTAGCAAGGTCATCCTTGGTGTAGTGTATCAAGGTCATCCTTGGTGTAGTGTAGCAAGGTCAGCCTTGGTGTAGTGTAGAGTGTGGCAAGGTCAGGCTTGGTGTAGTGTAGCAAGGTCAGCCTTAATGTAGTGTAGCAAGGTCAGCCTTGGTGTAGTGTAGCAAGGTCAGCCTTGGTGTAGTGTAGCAAGGTCAGCCTTGGTGTAGTGTAGCAAGGTCAACCTTGGTGTAGTGTAGCAAGGTCAGCCTTGGTGTAGTGTAGCAAGGTCAGCCTTGGTGTAGTGTAGCAAGGTCAGCCTTGGTGTAGTGTAGCAAGGTCATCCTTGGTGTAGTGTAGCAAGGTCAGCCTTGGTGTAGTGTAGCAAGGTCAGCCTTGGTGTAGTGTAGCAAGGTCAGCCTTGGTGTAGTGTAGCAAGGTCAGCCTTGGTGTAGTGTAGCAAGGTCAGCCTTGGTGTAGTGTAGCAAGGTCATCCTTGGTGTAGTGTAGCAAGGTCATCCTTGGTGTGGTGTAGCAAGGTCAGCCTTGGTGTGGTGTAGCGAGGTCAGCCTTGGTGTAGTGTAGGGTGTAGCAAGGTCAGCCTTGGTGTGGTGTAGCAAGGTCAGCCTTGGTGTAGTGTAGGGTGTAGCAAGGTCAGCCTCGGTGTAGTGTAGGGTATAGTAAGATCAGCCTTTGTATAGTGTGGGGGTGTGGTAATGTCAGCCTCGGTATAGTGTAGGGTGTAGCAAGATCACCCTTGGTGTAGAGTAGGGGTGTAGCAAGATCACCCTTGGTGTAGAGTAGGGGTGTAGCAAGATCACCCTTGGTGTAGAGTAGGGGTGTAGCAAGATCACCCTTGGTGTAGAGTAGGGGTGTGGCAAGATCACCCTTGGTGTAGAGTAGGGGTGTGGCAAGATCACCCTTGGTGTAGAGTAGGGGTGTGGCAAGGTCAGCCTTGGTGTAGAGTAGGGGTGTGGCAAGGTCACCCTTGGTGTAGTGTGTACAGTGCCATACATTATTGCTATGTATTACCATACTCATGCCATAAAGTATTGCCTGTAATAGGTGGGGGCAGTTTTCCCTTTGGTGACAGGAGGAAGATGCACGTTATCAGACCCTCGGTTAAACACCGTTGGCTCTCGCTAGTAACCGGATGGGTGAGCAGTCATCTACAGTTAATCTTTATCACTTCCTAAGCTTAGTGTCAGGTTTCAGTGTTTGGACATCTATTCTCATTACTGTTGTGTAAATGTAGCAGGATTTTGTGTTATAGAGAACCTTTCACTGAATGCAAGTGGTTTTAATTGGCTTTAGTACTTTTCCATTATTATTATTATTTTATAAGTGTGAATATCATTAGGCCTAGAGTACGTCAGGTAGCCGTTTTGGGTCAACTGAAAATTATTTGTATTTGCCAGCTCTTCCTGGTAAACACAACGCGTCCACATAAACAAAGGCCAAATGCTCGTTAATCCAGCCGCCAAACTATTGTTTACGAGTGGAAGCACTTTACTAGCGAGTCGCACTGATGACGTCCGAACATTTCTCGAACAGTGCTTCGCTGACGACTTCTGTTCGAACGGCACCTTTAACAATGCTCTCCCGCGTACTACAAATGAGAACATTTGCTAAGCTGATCCCTAAATTTAACCTACTCGTTAAAAATATGTTCAGAAAGTTATATTATATAGCAAAGTACTTTTATATTAGAGAAAATACCGTTTATGTTTGAGCTCGAATCACTATGAGGGTTTAGTTCCATTTCCACAGAAAATGTAAGTCGCTTGGAGAGACAAGCCTTAGTCAGTATGTGGCCTTAGACGTGAGAGGTGTAGCCAGCTTCTTGGTGTATATACACTGAGTGGTGTACCCTGCTTCTTGGTGTATATACACTGAGAGGTGTACCCTGCTTCTTGGTGTATATACACTGAGAGGTGTACCCTGCTTCTTGGTGTATATACACTGAGAGGTGTAGCCAGCTTCTTGGTGTATATACACTGAGAGGTGTAGCCAGCTTCTTGGTGTATATACACTGAGAGGTGTAGCCAGCTTCTTGGTGTATATACACTGAGAGGTGTAGCCAGCTTCTTGGTGTATATACACTGAGAGGTGTAGCCAGCTTCTTGGTGTATATACACTGAGAGGTGTAGCCAGCTTCTTGGTGTATATACACTGAGAGGTGTACCCTGCTTCTTGGTGTATATACACTGAGAGGTGTACCCTGCTTCTTGGTGTATATACACTGAGAGGTGTACCCTGCTTCTTGGTGTATATACACTGAGAGGTGTAGCCAGCTTCTTGGTGTATATACTAGCAGTTATTCTGGACAAAGTGAGAGTGCAGTGTGGGGAACAGTTACCAAGAAAAGGTAGATGTTCTGAAAAGTATTATGAATGTTCCAAGTAATATTGGAGATTAAACCCTTTCAGCTGGAGTCATCTAATTTGCATAAAGGTACGTCCAGGTGTACATCTGAATGTTTTCTAGAAGTAGGAGCTTGTGTCAGCAGCCCGTCCTCGTAAGGTTTTCCCACGTCAAGAAATTGTCGTCCTAAAGTCCCCTCTCCTAACCTACCAGAGGGCCCAAAACAGAAAACGGAACAATATGCCAAAACTGTACGACGATTTTTAGCTTAGGTAAAGTATGCGTCCAAATGGGACGCTGTATTAGGAGAACGGGTTATACCTGTGAAGGATGCCTGACCTCGCCGTGACCCACGCCTGACCTCCAGGGCGGTAGGGGTGGATAGAGGGCAGGGGGGTAGTGAGAGAGGGCTGGGTAGTAGGGAGGGAGGGAGGGATGGGTAGATAAGGTAGCACCTTACCCACCAGTAGTTTTTGCCTACTTACCTTCCTCACCATTTTTTGCTGTATAATTGTGTGCCTTTCTTCTGGCGTGCGTGTGCGCGAGCGGCCGCGGTGGCGCGTGTCCTTGGCCAGCACGCGCCCGCACGCACGTGTGAATACATACACACACACACACACACACAACACACACACACACACACACACACACACACCACACACACACACACACAAGGGCGCTGGTGGTTGAGTGGACAGCACGCTGGATACATAGTCCTGTGGTCCGGGGTTCGATTCCAGGCGCCGGCGGAAACAGATGGGCAGAGTTTCTTTCACCCTGATGCTCCTGTTCACCTACCAGTAAATAGGTACCTGAGAGTTAGACAGCTGTTACGGGCTCCTTCCTGTGTGTGTGTGTGTGTGTGCTCACCTAGTTGTGCTTGCGGGGTTTGAGCTTTGTCTCTTTGGTCCCGCCTCTCAACCGTCAATCAACTGATATACAGATTCCTGAGCCTACTGGGCTCCATCATATCTACATTTGAAACTGTGTATAGAGTCAGCCTCCACCACATCATTTCCTAATGCATTCCACTACTCTGACACTGAAAAAGTTCTTTCAAACGTCTCTGTGGCTTATTTGGGTAGTCAGTCTCCTCCTGTGTCCCCTTGTTCGCGTACCAACCGTGTTAAAAAGTTTATCCTTATCTACCCTGTCAATTTCTCTGAGAATTTTGTAGGTAGTGATCATATCTCCCCTTACTCTTGTCTTCCAGTGTCGTGAGGTGCATCTCACGCAGCCTTTCCTCGTAATTCATGCTTCTTAGTTCCGGGACTAGCCTAGTGGCATACCTCTGAACTTTTTCCAACTTCGTCTTATGCTTGACAAGATACGGGCTCCATGCTGGGGCCGCATGCTCCAGAATTGGAGTATGTGTGTGTGTGTGTGTGTGTACTCACTAAGTACTCACACACTGTTTTTGTGTGTGGAAAAAAGTGAGTAGTAGTTAGTAACAGTTGAGAGGCGGGCCGAAGGAGTAGAGCTCAACCCCCCCGCAAGCACAAGTAGGTGAATACACACACATACACACAAACTCTCTTGTGTGGCATTTAGGGCGCTCTACACTGCCTACGTGAGGCCAGTCTTAGAGTATGCCGCCCCATCATGGAGTCCCCGCATGAAGAAACACCTAAGGAAACTGGAAAAGATTCAAAAGTTTGCGTCGAGGCTTGTCCCAGATTTACGAGAGATGGTATATGAAGAGCGCCTGAAGGAATTGAACCTTACGACACTAGAAAAAATAAGGGAGTGAGGGGGATATGATAGGAACGTATAAAATACTCAGGGGAATTGACAAAGTGGAAATAGATAAAATGTTCACACATAATTTGTGCTGCTTTTTCAGTCATGTTCCCCCTTTTTTTATCTTTATTTGTATTTGTTCTCAACACATTTTATTCTTTATGCTCAATTAGTATTAAGTTCTAGATATTAATGTTCTTCCTGCCCGAAACGCATTGCGTAATAGTGGCTTTAGGCATTGTATGTACTAGCTTTATCTATAATTCGATCCATTAATGTAACATCCCTTGTATGTATATACCTTACCTGAATAAACATATTTATTTATTTATTATTTAATAGTAACAAAACGTGGTGACATGGGTGGAAGCTGGAAACTCAGATGAGTCAGAGATGTTGGGAAGTAGTTTTTTAGCGTGAGAGTAGTGGAAAAATGGAATGCACTTAAGGAACAGGTTGTGGAAGCAAATTCTATTCATAATTTTAAAACTAGGTATGATAGGGAAATAGGACCGGAGTCATTGCTGTAAACAACCGATGGCTCGAAAATCGGGATCCAAGAGCCGATGCTCGATCCTGTAGGCACAAATAGGTGAGTACACACACATAGTTCACAACCACATGAGGAGGAAAACAAGAATTAAGGAACAAGTGATGAAACTGAGGATAAGACAATACTCATTGAGAACGACAGGGAAGCGCGTGAAGAACTCGAAAGGAAGTTCCAGGAAGTCTTCACAATAGAGCAAGAAGATGTACCTGAACTTGGGGTGGATGGAGGCAAACGAAGCAACACTGAGAACTTTGAGATGCACATGAGATGCACATGATGGAGCTAGACCCGACTAAAACTGGGAATACATAAGATCTCACCGTGGATATTGAGAGAAGGAGCGGAAGCCGTGTGCTGGCTACCTACTATGTTATATAACAAGTTATCGGAAACAGGAGAACTTCCCAAGATAGACGACAACAATTGTAGTGCCATTATACAAAAAAAAAGGAATTTGACATGAGGCATTAAACTACAGGCCTATCTTGAGGTTATCTTGAGATGATTTCGGGGCTTAGCGTCCCCACGGCCCGGTCTTCGACCAGGCCTCCTTTTTTATTACAACCCCCTCCCCCCATGAAGCAGCCCGTAGTAGCTGTCTAACTCCCAGGTATCTATTCACTGCTAGGTAACAGGGGCATCAGGGTGAAAGAAACATTTTGCCCATTTGCCTCCGCCTCCACCGGATACGAATCTAGTACGAATCTACCCAGCTGTCAGGCGCCCCAGGGCCAGTGTCCCTCACTTGCATATCTGGCCAGGTGATGGAAAATATCGTCAACAAATTGCTAGTTGAACATGTGTAGAAAATGTATTGTTTGCTTGTGTGATTCTCTCCCACTCTCTACCTCCCTCTTTCTGGGTGATTATAACCAATATATTTATCTTCCACAGGTAAGAGCAAGCGAGCTGGTCACTACCAGGTGGGCGGCTTCCTCTCATTAAGGTAACTTCCTTCTGCTTTGTTCTTTATTTTAGTTTGATGCTTCATTTCTCTTTCATTCTACTTCCTCATTTTTGGTTCGTTTTATTGTTCCTATGATTATTTGGTCAAGGTTTGGTGCTCACTTTGTTTTATTGTCTCCTCTTCCTCTTTTCCTCTCTTTTTCTTTTTATCTCTTTCTTTCTCTCCCTCTCTTTTCTCTCCCTCTCTCTTTCTTCTCTCTTTCTCCTCTCTTTCTCCTCTCATTTTCTCTCTCTTTCTATTTTGTTTACTAAGATTTTTCATGATAATTTTGTTATTCATTAGGAATCATTATTTAAATCCAAGTAAGAATCATATAAGAAAGAGGATGAGCCAGAGGCTTCATGTGATCACTTGACCTGATCTTCCTGTGGGGTGAACAAGTGGGAAATGCGAATCGGCCTCGGAATGATTGCTAACGGCGTGATGTTCTTGAGACAAGCAGTTCCAGCATGAGACTGTTGATGGCTTAGAGCCTGTGCCAGGTGCCAACTACTGGTTGTCCACGGAGTTGGGCCAGGAGCGGAACTTTGAGAATGTTGGCCTT
>WNGS01001312.1:57497080-57520713 GCA_020271785.1 Procambarus virginalis | reverse complement strand
TTTACTAAGTTCAATCTTAGGTTAAGTTTCTTAGGCTAATTGAGAGTCAACTATAGTGAGGCTAATGTGATTTGTTCTACATAATGGTTTACTTCCTTCTTATGATGTGTAGTTTCCTATATTATGTAAGTTTGACTTGTTTGTGTTCAAACACTACAGCCTCAAGCATAGTATATTCTTGAGGGTGTAGCTACTGCCCTCTCCTCCTGGGGGAGGAGAGGGCAGGAGTCTCACTCCTGGGGGAGGAGAGGGCAGGAGCTCACTCCTGGGGGAGGAGAGGGCAGGTAGCTCACTCCTGGGGGAGGAGGGGGGAGGAGAGGGCAGTAGTTCACTCTTGGGGGAGGAGAGGGCAGTAGCTCACTCCTGGGGGAGGAGAGGGCAGGAGCTCACTCCTGGGGGAGGAGAGGGCAGTTGTTGAGTCACAGGAGAGAGAAGGCAGGAATTGAGCCCTGGGGGAGGAGAGGTGTGGAGGAAGCGCCACTATCTAGGTCAGGTCGTCAACCCCCGGCAGCGACGGTGGCACTCACTGGTGGCCCTCTCCACAACTGCCAGCTTGTAAGGCACACAGAGCCAGTGCTTATTGGAAAAATTGATTATTAAACATCTGTGGTCTATACGTAGAGTGTTTGATGGTAGCACTAAGGTGTAGTCATTGATGTATACTGGACAGATGAAGCCAGGCAAGGTATGTGTGTGTATGTGAGAGATAGAGAACCGTGTGTGTGTACGTGGGAGAGAGAGAGAGAGAGAGAGAGAAGAGAGTAGAGAGAGAGAGAGAGAGAGATAGCGCACGTACGCTCACACTGAAAAAACTGATTCGAGACCACATTGTAGATATCGATGATATTGATAGGTGCACAACGCGACTGGTTCGTTGCTTAATATTTAAAAGTTGCTTCTGGGCAGACGACGTCAGGATTGGAAGTTGTCTCCACTGCACGTGACGCCTGTATCCCACTAGGCTACTTCTAGCAATACTACCACCTCAACACTAAACACCTCGCTAAATGACAAAACATTGTGTTTTCTTTATGTTGTTAGCTACAAGAAGTATCCAGCCATGCACAGGCGTCTCTTGGTAAGAAATTATCTCCCTCCTCTCCCTCCTCCTTCTCTCCCTCCTCCTTCTCTCCCTCCTCCTTCTCTCCCTCCTCCTTCTCTCCCTCCTTCTCTCCCTCCTTCTCTCCCTCCTCCTTCTCTCCCTCCTCCTTCTCTCCCTTCCCTCCCAATCCTCCGCGTGCTCACTCCACAATTTATGACAAATTGTGTCCACTTGAAAACGATGGCGGAAAATATTTCACATGTCGACTCTTGAACATGTTTCTATGGAGTTTGCTCGAACTATACGGGAAATTATCTTTTCAAATATTCACAGCAGTTGGTCATTTTTTAATCAAATTTTGAAATAGAAACTCGTGGTCAGATTCCTATTTTGTACTTGGTATTATTTTATTTTATTTCGAAACGCAGATTGATGAACGACGGGGGTCTGCAAAATCAGTTTCAACTATGTTGTTTTTAATTCTGAAATTATATAATAATAATAATAATAATAATAATAATAATATTGAATATAACAAGGAAATGTGGGCTTCGATTGATGTTACAAGTCTTTTTACGTAGGCAAATGTGGCTTCTTATATGACCAGGTTGAAGGAATGGGTTATTTTAGAAGCCTTAGTACCGCCCCAGGGACGGTTTATTTTCAGTTGGGTACCAGTTTGGTACCTCTGAGATCCGTATTGTGTGCGCCCGTGGTATAGATGGTAGGACAACTGTCTCGTACTTTTGAGGACCAATCTCTAATGATGCATGTGAATTAAATTACCGAGGTATATTCAGAATAAATTTAGACTAGTTCTCCAAATTGTCTTCCCACCATCTTCATCGTCAGGGTCTCGGTAGTACAGTTGGCTTCGTTCTCGACTCATAATCAGGAATCCCGAGCAGGAGAGAAGTTGTTGGGCACGTTTCCTTTCATCTGATGCGCTGTTCACCTAACAGTAAATATGTACCTGGGAGTTAGGCAACTGTTGTGGGGGTTGCATCCTGGGGAGGGTCACTAGTTCTAGCTTGGAGATCTTGATACAAACCTAAAGTATATATATATATATGACAGGCTACCTGTCCCTGACAAATTGAGTTATTACTGTGATATAAATTGTGTCACCGTCTATCTCGTGTCTAATGGTAAACTAGACTTTGTTTCACCTTTCAATTTGTAAACTAAATGTTACTCACTTTATGCCAAAAATGTAAGTTTGATTTACACTGCTGTACACCTGTTTAGTCCAGCCATTATTGTAATGATTCATGTAAGTTGTCACGATTAAAGTTTCTAATTTTGATTCTGGAGTTTCAGACCATTATTTCTGGGTGTTGTGGCTTTCAAAACCTCACTGTTCCTACCGTGTAACGTTTCTTGAGTAGCTTGACGGTTTGAATTGGGAGAATCAAGTGTTGACCAGACCACACACTAGAAGGTGAAGGGATGACGATTTTTCGGTCCGTCCTGGACCATTCTCAAGTCGATCCATTCTCAATCGACTTGAGAATGGTCCAGAACGGACCGAAACGTGGTCGTCCCTTCACCTTCTAGTGTGTGGTCTGGTCAACATACTTTAGCCACGTTATTGTGATTCATCGCCTGCAGAATCAAGTGGTCAGAGGTGTACTGCTGTATGTGTGAAGGTTGCTCTTTGCTATATACTGTATTTCAAGTTAGGTCTGTACTGTATGTTGGAAGGTTGGTCTGTAATGTAATCAATGTTCAAGATATTTTGTACTAGAAATTTCTAGTTATAAAAAATAGCCTTCTGCTAGCTCTGAAAACTTGTACGTATCGAGCTATACATTACTAAGTGTTTTGGAGATATATCAAGGGAAACTTACTTTTTTGTAAGTTTTGAAAGTTTTTTGTCAAAAGTTACTTGAAGCACATTATTTGTGTTGCCCCGTCAGGTTATCAGGCCATGACGGAGACGGTGACCCATCCTTAAGGGCAAGCTCTCTTTAAGTAAAGTGATAGTACGTATAACGACTGTGGAGGGAATATACACAATGTGGACTGTTGTAACTCCTCCCCTCCCCCTTCCCCTCCCCTCCCCCATTCCTCTTCCCTCCCCCATTCCTCTTCCCTTCCCCATTCCTCTCCCTCCCCCCCCCTCCCCCCTTCCTCCCAAAAACTCCCACTTTTTGTATTACTAATTTTGAGGTCTTTGACAAAGAAGTCAACAATCAAACGTAACCGTTCATAGGCCTACATTGCACGTATATGTAATAAATTACATAAGATTGCGAATATTAGGCCTAGGATGACTTAATTAAGCCTTGATCTGGTTAGAGAAGGTTGCTGCACATTTTGTAGTGCCTCTTTAGTAGAGCTGTGTACATACTGTTTAGGGTGTTCATAGCTCCTACAGCACATGTTTCTGTACGCTCTCCAGGCCGTCCTCTTAACCAGTTCGTCCCATTTTGTACGCTATAGTCACCCAACGTACAGATTACGAAGTACTTTGAAAAGTAACGTATCACAAATATTAACGTTTTCTATACATTGGTGGGTTAGGTTAGGTGGGTTCTTGGGTTCGTGCGTTAACGGTTGATTAGCACTTTGTATTGTGTACGTTGACGCAAATCAAGAGAACGAAACGGGCTGTATAGAGAGGATTTTTTTGAACGATGAGTTGCTGTTTGTATCAGTCCAGAGAATTTTTGTAACCAACACCATACAGATAAAAAGTACTTTTGTCAGTTATTTTCGATTTTTTTTTGTACTTCCCAATTTGGTGTATGCAGATTAAGGATTCAAATAAATTCGTGGAGCAGGATATTTAAATTGGAAATACAAGGATATATATTATGTAAATCTTGAATGTAAAAGATATGAGGCTTGTCTTACTAGATGTGGATTGGTGGATGTGAGGACCATCACTGAGGACCATCACTGAGGACCATCACTGTGAGGACCATCACTGTGAGGACCATCACTGTGAGGACCATCACTGTGAGGACCGTCACTGTGAGGACCATCACTGTGAGGACCATCACTGTGAGGACCATCACTGTGAGGACCATCACTGTGAGGACCATCACTGTGAGGACCATCACTGTGAGAACCATCACTGTGAGGACCATCACTGTGAGGACCATCACTGTGAGGACCATCACTGTGAGGACCGTCACTGTGAGGACCATCACTGTGAGGACCATCACTGTGAGGACCATCACTGTGAGGACCGTCACTGTGAGGACCATCACTGTGAGGACCATCACTGTGAGGACCATCACTGTGAGGACCATCACTGTGAGGACCATCACTGTGAGGACCGTCACTGTGAGGACCATCACTGTGAGGACCATCACTGTGAGGACCATCACTGTGAGGACCATCACTGTGAGGACGGTCACTGAGGACCATCACTGTGAGGACCATCACTGTGAGGACCGTCACTGTGAGGACCATCACTGAGGACCATCACTGTGAGGACCATCACTGAGGACCATCACTGAGGACCATCACTGTGAGGACCGTCACTGAGGACCGTCACTGTGAGGACCGTCACTGAGGACCATCACTGTGAGGACCGTCACTGTGAGGACCGTCACTGAGGACCATCACTGAGGACCGTCATTGTGAGGACCGTCACTGTGAGGACCGTCACTGTGAGGACCATCACTGTGAGGACCATCACTGTGAGGACCGTCACTGAGGACCATCACTGAGGATGGTCACTGTGAGGACCATCACTGTGAGGACCATCACTGAGGATGGTCACTGTGAGGACCATCACTGAGGACCATCACTGTGAGGACCATCACTGAGGACCATCACTGTGAGGACGGTCACTGAGGACCATCACTGTGAGGACTATCACTGTGAGGACCATCACTGTGAGGACGGTCACTGAGGACCATCACTGTGAGGACCATCACTGTGAGGACCATCACTGTGAGGACCATCACTGTGAGGACCATCACTGAGGATGGTCACTGTGAGGACCATCACTGAGGACCATCACTGTGAGGACCATCACTGAGAACCATCACTGTGAGGACCATCACTGTGAGGACCATCACTGTGAGGACCATCACTGCGAGGACCATCACTGAGGACCATCACTGTGAGGACCATCACTGCGAGGACCATCACTGAGGACCATCACTGTGAGGACCGTCACTGAGGACCGTCACTGAGGACCGTCACTGAGGACCATCACTATGAGGACCATCACTGAGGACCGTCACTGAGGACCGTCACTGTGAGGACCGTCACTGAGGACCGTCACTGAGGACCATCACTGAGGACCGTCACTGAGGACCATCACTCAGGACCATCACTGTGAGGACCGTCACTGAGGACCATCACTGTGAGGACCATCACTGTGAGGACCATCACTGTGAGGACCGTCACTGAGGACCATCACTGAGGACCATCACTGTGAGGACCATCACTGTGAGGACCGTCACTGAGGACCATCACTGTGAGGACCATCACTGTGAAGACCGTCACTGTGAGGACCATCACTGAGGACCATCACTGAGGACCGTCACTGTGAGGACCGTCACTGTGAGGACCGTCACTGTGAGGACCATCACTGAGGACCATCACTGAGGACCATCACTGTGAGGACCATCACTGAGGACCGTCACTGAGGACCATCACTGTGAGGACCATCACTGAGGACCGTCACTGAGGACCATCACTGTGAGGACCGTCACTGAGGACCATCACTGTGAGGACCATCACTGTGAGGACCATCACTGTGAGGACCATCACTGAGGACCATCACTGTGAGGACCATCACTGTGAGGACCATCACTGAGGACCATCACTGAGGACCATCACTGTGAGGACCATCACTGTGAGGACCGTCACTGAGGACCATCACTGAGGACCATCACTGAGGACAATCACTGAGGACCATCATTGAGGACCACTGAGACCGTCACTGAGGACCATCACTGTGAGGACCATCACTGTGAGGACCGTCACTGAGGACCATCACTGTGAGGACCATCACTGTGAGGACCATCACTGTGAGGACCGTCACTGAGGACCGTCACTGAGGACCGTCACTGAGGACCATCACTGAGGACCGTCACTGTGAGGACCATCACTGAGGACCGTCACTGTGAGGACCATCACTGAGGACCGTCACTGTGAGGACCATCACTGAGGACCGTCACTGAGGACCATCACTGAGGACCGTCACTGAGGACCATCACTGAGGACCATCACTGTGAGGACCATCACTGTGAGGACCATCACTGAGGACCATCACTGTGAGGACCATCACTGTGAGGACCGTCACTGAGGACCATCACTGAGGACCGTCACTGAGGACCATCACTGTGAGGACCATCACTGTGAGGACCATCACTGTGAGGACCATCACTGAGGACCGTCACTGAGGACCATCACTGTGAGGACCGTCACTGTGAGGACCGTCACTGAGGACCATCACTGTGAGGACCGTCACTGAGGACCGTCACTGTGAGGACCGTCACTGAGGACCATCACTGAGGACCATCACTGAGGACCATCACTGAGGACCATCACTGTGAGGACCGTCACTGAGGACCATCACTGAGGACCGTCACTGAGGACCGTCACTGAGGACCGTCACTGTGAGGACCATCACTGTGAGGACCATCACTGTGAGGACCATCACTGTGAGGACCATCACTGTGAGGACCATCACTGAGGACCATCACTGTGGACCATCACTGTGAGGACCGTCACTGTGAGGACCGTCACTGTGAGGACCATCACTGAGGACCATCACTGTGAGGACCGTCACTGAGGACCATCACTGTGAGGACCGTCACTGTGAGGACCATCACTGAGGACCATCACTGAGGACCCAGGTCCTCGCCTGTGCTCACTGCTGACACACTTCATACTCCTGGTCACTTGATGTTCTCTCCTTTATTATCATTGCCACTGGAGAGACTGACAGATACACACAAAGGGACGTAGAGACAGACACACACACACATATATGAGCAAAGGCGAAAATGAGGCAGATAGATATATATATGGAGGGGGACAATCAGAGACAAACATACACATAAAGAAAGAGAGAGAGGGAGGGAAACAAAGAGAGAGACACAAGAGTCATTGGCTATCGAGAACTGTTAAAGAGGAAGGCTTAGAAGCCGGGTAGAGGCGTCTGCTGCTCCGACCACTGCAACACCCACAAGGTGGTGCTGGGGGGAGGGGGGGGGCGGAGAGTGGGGCTGGGGGGGTGGGAGAGTGGGGCGAGGGGGGCGGAGAGTGGGGCGAGGGGGGCGGAGAGTGGGGCTAGGGGGGGGGGCGGAGAGTGAGGCTGGGATATTGAAGGTTGATCCATAGACGGTTTGACTCAGCTCGTGGGGGTTCGGTTGGGAAATTCAGGAGCTAGCAGCTAGTGGGCTTGTCAGGTCCAGTGGAGGGTTGTCAGGTCCAGTGGAGGGTTGTCAGGTCCAGTGGAGGGTTGTCAGGTCCAGTGGAGGGTTGTCAGGTCCAGTGGAGGGTTGTCAGGTCCGGTGGAGGGTTGTCAGGTCCAGTGGAGGGTTGTCAGGTCCAGTGGAGGGTTGTCAGGTCCAGTGGAGGGTTGTCAGGTCCAGTGGAGGGTTGTCAGGTCCAGTGGAGGGGTTGTCAGGTCCAGTGGAGGGTTGTCAGGTCCAGTGGAGGGTTGTCAGGTCCAGTGGAGGGTTGTCAGGTCCAGTGGAGGGTTGTCAGGTCCAGTGGAGGGGTTGTCAGGTCCAGTGGAGGGTTGTCAGGCCCAGTGGAGGGTTGTCAGGTCCAGTGGAGGGGTTGTCAGGTCCAGTGGAGGGTTGTCAGGTCCAGTGGAGGGGTTGTCAGGTCCAGTGGAGGGTTGTCAGGTCCAGTGGAGGGGTTGTCAGGTCCAGTGGAGGGTTGTCAGGTCCAGTGGAGGGTTGTCAGGTCCAGTGGAGGGTTGTCAGGTCCAGTGGAGGGGTTGTCATTTCCAGTGTAGGGTTGTCAGGTCCAGTGGAGGGGTTGTCAGGTCCAGTGGAGGGTTGTCAGGTCCAGTGGAGGGTTGTCAGGTCCAGTGGAGGGGTTGTCAGGTCCAGTGGAGGGTTGTCAGGTCCAGTGGAGGGTTGTCAGGTCCAGTGGAGGGTTGTCAGGTCCAGTGGAGGGGTTGTCAGGTCGGTGGAGGGTTGTCAGGTCCAGTGGAGGGGTTGTCATTTCCAGTGTAGGGTTGTCAGGTCCAGTGGAGGGGTTGTCAGGTCCAGTGGAGGGTTGTCAGGTCCAGTGGAGGGTTGTCAGGTCCAGTGGAGGGGTTGTCAGGTCCAGTGGAGGGTTGTCAGGTCCAGTGGAGGGTTGTCATGTCCAGTGGAGGGTTGTCAGGTCCAGTGGAGGGTTGTCAGGTCCAGTGGAGGGGTTGTCAGGTCGGTGGAGGGTTGTCAGGTCCAGTGGAGGTGTTGTCAGGTAGGTGGAGGGGTTGTCAGGTCCAGTGGAGGGTTGTCAGGTCCAGTGGAGTGTTGTCAGGTCCAGTGGAGTGTTGTCAGGTCCAGTGGAGGGTTGTCAGGTCCAGTGGAGTGGTTGTCAGGTCCAGTGGAGTGTTGTCAGGTGCAGTGGAGGGGTTGTCAGGTGCAGTGGAGGGGTTGTCAGGTCCAGTGGAGGGTTGTCAGGTCCAGTGGAGGGTTGTCAGGTCCAGTGGAGGGGTTGGCAGGTAGGTGGAGGGGTTGTCAGGTCCAGTGGAGGGTTGTCAGGTCCAGTGGAGGGTTGTCAAGTCCAGTGGAGGGGTTATCAGGTCCAGTGGAGGGGTTGTCAGGTCCAGTGGAGGAGTTGTCAGGTCCAGTGGAGGGTTGTCAGGTCCAGTGGAGGGTTGTCAGGTCCAGTGGAGGGTTGTCAGGTCCAGTGGAGGGGTTGTCAGGTCCAGTGGAGGGGTTGTCAGGTCCAGTGGAGGGTTGTCAGGTCCAGTGGAGGGTTGTCAGGTCCAGTGGAGGGTTGTCAGGTCCAGTGGAGGGGATGTCAGGTCCAGTGGAGGGTTGTCAGGTCCAGTGGAGGGTTGTCAGGTCCAGTGGAGGGGTTGTCAGGTAGGTGGAGGGGTTGTCAGGTAGGTGGAGGGGTTGTCAGGTCTAGTGGAGGGTTGTCAGGTCTAGTGGAGGGTTGTCAGGTCCAGTGGAGGGTTGTCAGGTAGGTGGAGGGGTTGTCAGGTCCAGTGGAGGGTTGTCAGGTCCAGTGGAGGGTTGTCAGGTCCAGTGGAGGGTTGTCAGGTACGTGGAGGGGTTGTCAGGTCCAGTGGAGGGTTGTCAGGTAGGTGGAGGGTTGTCAGGTCCAGTGGAGGGGTTGTCAGGTCCAGTGGAGGGTTGTCAGTTCCAGTGGAGGGGTTGTCAGGTCCAGTGGAGGGGTTGTCAGGTCCAGTGGAGGGTTGTCAGGTCCAGTGGAGGGGTTGTCAGGTCCAGTGGAGGGTTGTCAGGTCCAGTGGAGGGTTGTCAGGTCCAGTGGAGGGGTTGTCAGGTCCAGTGGAGGGTTGTCAGGTTTAGTGGAGGGTTGTCAGGTCCAGTGGAGGGGTTGTCAGATTCTCCGGTGTGATGGAGGGAACAGGAACGGGAATGGAATTATCAGGGGAAAGCGCCAAGCCGTTACGACTATATAGCACTTGGAAGGGGTCAGGATAAGTATTTGGGATGGGACGGGCGGAAGGAATGGTGCCCAAGCACTTGGACGGTCGGGGATTGAACGCTGACCTGCATGAAATGAGACCGTTGCTCTTCCGTCTAGTCCAAGTGGTTGGAGATGTGACGGGTGGTGGTGCCAGACACTGGAGGAGTGGGCACGGTAGACGGAGGGAAGGCATCGGAGAGTATACCTGGAGTATACCTGGAGTGAGTTCTGGGAGCTGTTCTACTCGCCAAGCCCGGGTGTAAATAAACAAATAGAAACACCATCAACACACTTAACGTCACAACAATGGTAGTAAGTAATTACCACGCGGCGGCGGCAGCAGCAGCAGCAGCAACAGCAGCTGCAGTATCAGCAGCAACAGCAGCTGCAGCAGCAGCAGCTGCAGCAGCAACAGCAGCTGCAGTATCATCATCAGCAGCAGCAGCAGCAGCAGCATCAGCAGCAGCAGCAGCATCATCAGCAGCAGCAGCAGCAGCAACAGCAACAGCAGCAGCAACAGCATCAGCAGCAACAAACAAGCCGGGTCTCACAGTGTATGGCAGCATCATCACTATGGTTCCATACAAGACGGGAGGTGCGGGGTGGAAGGTTGTTCACTTACTCTCTCTAGCCTAGTGGCGTAAGCCTAGTGGCGTAACTGGATGGTTGCCAAGTTCTCTCCCTCTGTTTTCTCTTCTTTCTACCTCATATTCTTTCTCTTGCCTCCTTCACTTCATATCATCTCCTTGCACTTCCCCCCTCTTCAGTACCGCTAGAGCCTGTAAACCCGTGTCGGGTCAGTGAAACAACGAGGGCGCTCGCTCGACCAGCACCTCCCCACACCCTTTTATGGCCCGTTAAAATTCGCGAAAATCCCTCCATCAGTAGGCCTATAGCGGATAAATAGGCCTATCAGCAACAAGATTAGTAGATTCTATTTATCTGGGTTGAGCGCCAACAATTGCTCTGTGGCTGCCTTTAAATAGTGAGGTAGTAATGCGCCTGAAAATAGCTTAAATGCCAATAGTAGAGAAATTAGTAGACAGCTCTATTGTCAATAGCAAGGTAGTAGACAGCTCCATTGTCAATAGCAAGGTAGTAGACAGCTCTATTGTCAATAGCAAGTAGTAGACAGCTCTATTGTCAATAGCAAGGTAGTAGACAGCTCCATTGTCAATAGCAAGGTAGTAGACAGCTCTATTGTCAATAGCAAGGTAGTAGACAGCTCTATTGTCAATAGCAAGGTAGAACAGCTCTATTGTCAATAGCAAGTAGTAGACAGCTCCATTGTCAATAGCAAGGTAGTAGACGCTCCATTGTCAATAGCAAGGTAGTAGACAGCTCTATTGTCAATAGCAAGGTAGTAGACAGCTCTATTGTCAATAGCAAGGTAGTAGACAGCTCTATTGTCAATAGCAAGGTAGTAGACAGCTCTATTGTCAATAGCAAGTAGTAGACAGCTCTATTGTCAATAGCAAGGTAGTAGACAGCTCTATTGTCAATAGCAAGGTAGTAGACAGCTCTATTGTCAATAGCAAGGTAGTAGACAGCTCTATTGTCAATAGCAAGGTAGTAGACAGCTCTATTGTCAATAGCAAGGTAGTAGACAGCTCTATTGTCAATAGCAAGGTAGTAGACAGCTCTATTGTCAATAGCAAGGTAGTAGACAGCTCTATTGTCAATAGCAAGGTAGTAGACAGCTCTATTGTCAATAGCAAGGTAGTAGACAGCTCTATTGTCAACTAGCAAGGTAGTACAGCTCTATTGTCAATAGCAAGGTAGTAGACAGCTCTATTGTCAATAGCAAGGTAGTAGACAGCTCTATTGTCAATAGCAAGGTAGTAGACGCTCTATTGTCAATAGCAAGGTAGTAGACAGCTCTATTGTCAATAGCAAGGTAGTAGACAGCTCCATTGTCAATAGCAAGGTAGTAGCAGCTCCATTGTCAATAGTAAGGTAGTAGACAGCTCCATGTCAATAGCAAGGTAGTAGACAGCTCTATTGTCAATAGCAAGGTAGTAACAGCTCTATTGTCAATAGCAAGGTAGTAGACAGCTCTATTGTCAATAGCAAGGTAGTAGACAGCTCCATTGTCAATAGCAAGGTAGTAGACAGCTCTATTGTCAATAGCAAGGTAGTAGACAGCTCCATTGTCAATAGTAAGGTAGTAGACAGCTCTATTGTCAATAGCAAGGTATAGACAGCTCCATTGTCAATAGCAAGGTATAGACAGCTCCATTGTCAATAGCAAGGTAGTAGACAGCTCCATTGTCAATAGCAAGGTAGTAGACAGCTCTATTGTCAATAGCAAGGTAGTAGACAGCTCCATTGTCAATAGCAAGGTAGTAGACAGCTCCATTGTCAATAGCAGGTAGTAGACAGCTCCATTGTCAATAGTAAGGTAGTAGACAGCTCTATTGTCAATAGCAAGGTAGTAGACAGCTCTATTGTCAATAGCAAGGTAGTAGACAGCTCCAGTGTCAATAGCAAGGTAGTAGACAGCTCCATTGTCAATAGCAAGTAGTAGACAGCTCTATTGTCAATAGTAAGGTAGTAGACAGCTCTATTGTCAATAGCAAGGTAGTAGACAGCTCTATTGTCAATAGCAAGGTAGTAGACAGCTCCATTGTCAATAGCAAGGTAGTAGACAGCTCCATTGTCAATAGCAAGGTAGTAGACAGCTCTATTGTCAATAGTAAGGTAGTAGACAGCTCTATTGTCAATAGTAAGGTAGTAGACAGCTCTATTGTCAATAGCAAGGTAGTAGACAGGGCAGTGAAAACAGCAAAGTACTTAAGAAAGAGCTCTGTAGGGTAACTGCATAGCCTTTGAGTCTTATAAGTCTGTTCGTAGGCAATTATAGGTAAACTTGGTAATCTTACCTATTTAAATTGGTGATTTAGAATACGTCTATGAGAGGTCTATTTTTATATAGGCCTACCAGAGGAGGCCTGGTCAGGGACCGGGCCGCGGGGACGTTTGAGCCCCGGTATCAACGCACGGTAACCGCAAGGCATGTCATCTTGGTGATCTGTGATAGGCCTATAATCGTGGTGATCTTGGATAGGCCTATGTTACCTTAGTGAGCATAAATAGAGGTGGGAAGGGTGGGCCCAGCAGGTGAGGATTTTATAGGTAATAATTTGTAGTTATGTGATGTTTCTTTTTGAGTAGCGACGGTTGATACCTGGTTGATGGTGGTTAGTGGTTGTGGTAGTTGTGGTGATGGAGGGTGGTAGTGGTGGTGATTGGGGGTGGGTGTGGTAGTTGTGGTGGAGCGTGGTAGTGGTGGTGATTGGGGGTGGGTGTGGTAGTTGTGGTGGAGCGTGGTAGTGGTGGTGATTGGGGGTGGGTGTGGTAGTTGTGGTGGAGCGTGGTAGTGGTGGTGATTGGGGTGGGTGTGGTAGTTGTGGTGGAGCGTGGTAGTGGTGGTGATTGGGGGTGGGTGTGGAGTGGTGGTGGTTGTTGTTGCGGTGGTGATGGTGGTGGGGGCGGTGACTATGAACTTCCCCTAGGTCATCAGTGTGGTATACTCTAGCTCCTCCTCCTAGGTCATCAGTGTGGTATACTCTAGCTCCTCCTCCTAGGTCATCAGTGTGGTATACTCTGGCTCCTCCCCCTAGGTCATCAGTGTGGTATACTCTAGCTCCTCCCCCCTAGGTCATCAGTGTGGTATACTCTGGCTCCTCTCCCCTAGGTCATCAGTGTGGTATACTCTAGCTCCTCCCCCTAGGTCATCAGTGTGGTATACTCTGGCTCCTCTCCCCTAGGTCATCAGTGTGGTATACTCTGGCTCCTCTCCCCTAGGTCATCAGTGTGGTATACTCTAGCTCCTCCCCTAGGTCATCAGTGTGGTATACTCTGGCTCCTCCCCCCTAGGTCATCAGTGTGGTATACTCTAGCTCCTCCCCTAGGTCATCAGTGTGGTATACTCTGGCTCCTCCCCCCTAGGTCATCAGTGTGGTATACTCTGGCTCCTCCCCCCTAGGTCATCAGTGTGGTATACTCTAGCTCCTCCCCTAGGTCATCAGTGTGGTATACTCTGGCTCCTCCCCCTAGGTCATCAGTGTGGTATACTCTAGCTCCTCCCCCCTAGGTCATCAGTGTGGTATACTCTGGCTCCTCCCCCTAGGTCATCAGTGTGGTATACTCTAGCTCCTCCCCCTAGGTCATCAGTGTGGTATACTCTAGCTCCTCCCCCTAGGTCATCAGTGTGGTATACTCTAGCTCCTCCCCCTAGGTCATCAGTGTGGTATACTCTGGCTCCTCCCCCCTAGGTCATCAGTGTGGTATACTCTAGCTCCTCCCCCCTAGGTCATCAGTGTGGTATACTCTGGCTCCTCCCCCTAGGTCATCAGTGTGGTATACTCTAGCTCCTCCCCCCTAGGTCATCAGTGTAGTATACTCTGGCTCCTCCCCCTAGGTCATCAGTGTGGTATACTCTGGCTCCTCCCCCTAGGTCATCAGTGTGGTATACTCTAGCTCCTCCCCCTAGGTCATCAGTGTGGTATACTCTGGCTCCTCCCCCCTAGGTCAGCAGTGTAGTATACTCTAGCTTCTCCCCTAGGTCATCAGTGTGGTATACTCTGGCTCCTCCCCCTAGGTCAGCAGTGTGGTATACTCTGGCTCCTCCCCCCTAGGTCATCAGTGTAGTATACTCTAGCTCCTCCCCCTAGGTCATCAGTGTGGTATACTCTGACTCCATACATAAACATAAACCATACATATACATAAACTAATGACGTATACCAAGTGATAAATTGAGAGAGAAGTTTATCCCACTTTCGGTGTATATACACTGATATTTCCCTTTAGTGCTGATTATGTTAAGGCCTACGGTATACTTGCTGGTTGGTCAGTAAACTTGTCGTTGTGGCCCTAATAACTCTCCAGAGGATGATAGACCTTAAATTAATAACCCTGCATAGATCGATAGACCGCAAAAACCCTCCATAGATAGACCTTAACCCTCCAGACCTTGATAGACCGTAATAACCATTCAGAGGTTGATAGGCCTGAATATCCCTCCAGAGGTTGATAGGCCTTAATATCCCTCCAGGGTTGATAGGCCTTAATATCCCTCCAGAGGTTGATAGGCCTGAATATCCCTCCAGAGGTTGATAGGCCTTAATATTCCTCTAGAGGTTGATAGGCCTTAATATCCCTCCAGAGGTTGATAGGCCTGAATAATCCTCCAGAGATTGAAAGGCCTTTAAACTGCAGAAACGTTTCTAGTTTTCACCTGTTAATTCTCTTTGCTTTTGTCCAGATGATTGAATGAATCTTTGTATTTGTTGACTCTTTAAACAGAATGAATTCATTTAAACACATGTAAATAAAATGTGTCATTCATTTTTTGTGGGTAAGGGGGGGGGAGGGAGAGGAGAGAGTATGTTAAAGATGTACGTTAGTTTAATCTGTAACTGTTGTTTTCCTTATCTTGGCTTAAGTAGAAACTGAATAGGAGCATATTGGTCGGCCTCTCACGATGTTCAAATGAGAACTCGATAAACACCTCCAAAAGATACCTGATCAACCCAGCTGTGATTCAGACGTCGGGCTGCGATCAATCGCGTCCAACAGCCTGGTGAGCAGACCACCAACCCGGAAGGCTGTTCAAGAGACCGGGCCGCAGGGAGGTTGATCCTTGGAGTCAACGCCAGATTACAGAGAATCCAAACAGTCCAATATGTGTATGATAGACCAAATACCTGCAACAACTACTATCATTTTAGGAAGCTGGGATGGTGTATGATGCTCCTATAACAACCAGAAATTAAATGAATTTCTCATTTAATAATTTCCTTTGTAAAATATTTGGTCGGAAATATTACTATGTAGTGATGCACCGCCAAAAAGTTGATGTTTTGTACTATTAATTTGATAAGTCTGGAAAAATCAAGCAAACAAAAATTTAAACATTCTTAGGCCTAGTATATCTTATATGTGCTATATTAGGCCTAAAATAGCAGGTATTGGGACTAGGATTGCTAGGAGCGTTTGGTTACATTCTATATTCTTATTATGGCTTAAAAAATGTTTCCCATGTGGTCAAATTCTGTATAGAAAACGTCAACTTTTTGGTGGTCCATCACTACATATTGGTACTGTCAACCAAATACTTATATAATCCTCAAATGAAACTTATAATAACTCCATTATATAACAGCCATGATGCCCTCTGTTGTAGACTTTGGTCAAGTTTGAGAGCATTATCGAGGAATTGGTATGACTGTAAAATATATATTATATATATATATATAAATATATATAATATATATATATATTATATATATATATAATATATCTTTTCAGAGAGAGAGAGAAAACATAGCAATCCCTTTCAGACGGATTGGCAAGATATCATTTTCATTTACCATACTCAACAATTATTGAATTCTTTATTATAGGTGGTATGGCATATTGTAGGTTAATATACTACATATTGAAGGGTCCATTGTTATTGTTCCCGAAGGCTACACAGGTGTGTGCACTCACCTATTTGTTCTCACCTATTAGTGCCTGTAATATCGAGCATCAGCTCGTGTGTGTGATATATATATATATATGTACTCACCTAGTTGAGCTTTTGCTCGTTGGCCCCGCCTTTCAACCGTCAATCTACTGGTGTACAGATTCCTGAGCTTCTCGAGCTCTATCATATCTACATTTGAAACTGTGTATGGAGTCAGCGTCCACCACATTACTTCCTAGTGCATTCCATTTATTAACTACTGTGTGTGTGTGTGTGTGTGTGTGTGTGTGTGTGTGTGTGTGTGTGTGGTGGTGTGTGTGTGTGTGGTGTGTGTAGGGTTGCAGACGTAGTATGGAGCGGGTACACCATGATTCACCATATGATGAGCATAAAGTTTTTGCATTGTTTCCATGGCTCATGGCTGCCAAGCCCGGTATTAACTCACTCTAGTCTCTGCTGCCGCTCTCTCTATATCCCCACCACAACACTGGCATCGGCCCCATTGTAAACCATTGGATCTGGAAATTCCTTATATTACAAAAAAGTACGTCTCTAAATGAGGAAGT
The DNA here is from genome assembly GCA_020271785.1 of Procambarus virginalis. Classification (NCBI taxonomy): domain Eukaryota; kingdom Metazoa; phylum Arthropoda; class Malacostraca; order Decapoda; family Cambaridae; genus Procambarus; species Procambarus virginalis. The sequence continues at coordinate 57,504,053 of WNGS01001312.1, read as the reverse complement.
ATTGTTATGAGAATTACGGGTTTGTTGATGGTGAGAGTGAGCGTGTCGGGTAGGAGGAAGGTGTTGCCAGAGGTACGGCTCCCCGCCACGCAAGGACGAATGTTATATAACCTCACCCCCACCACTATGGAACCTCACCCCCACCACTATGGAACCTCGCCCCCACCACTATGGAACCTCGCCCCCACCACTATGGGACTTTACCCCCACCACTATGGAACCTCACCCCCACCACTATGGAACCTCACCACCACCACTATGAAACCTCACCCCCACCACTATGGAACCTCACCCCCACCACTATGGAACCTCACCACCACCACAATGGAACCTCACCCCCACCACTATGGAACCTCACCACCACCACTATGGAACCTCACCCCACCACTATGGAACCTCACCCACCACCACTATGGAACCTCACCCCCACCACAATGGAACCTTACCCCCACCACTATGGAACCTCACCCCCACCACTATGGAACCTCACCCCCACCACTATGGAACCTTACCCCCACCACTATGGAACCTTACCCCCACCACTATGGAACCTTACCACCACCACTATGGAACCTCACCCCCACCACTATGGAACCTTACCCCCACCACTATGGAACCTCACCCCCAGTGGGGGTGTAAATTTGTAAAAATTCAAATGTATTTACTGTACTATTTGTGACTGCAGGATCGAGCTATTAGCTCCTGGACCCCGCCTTTCTAACCAATATATTTTTCCTGTTATATCTACTACATATATATTTCTCACACACACACACACACACACACACACACACACACACACACACACACACACACACACACACACACACACACACATCCCCAGGAAGCAGCCCGTAGCAGCTGTCTAACTCCCAGGTACCTATTTATTGCTAGGTGAACAAGGCATCAGGGTGAAAGAAATTGCACATTTGTTTCCAGTTCTTGCGGGGAGGTGTGTGTGTGTGTGTGTGTGTGTATACTCAGCTAGTTGTACTCACCTAGTTGTTCTTGCGGAGGTTGAGCTTTGGTTTTTGGGTCCCGCCTCTCAACCGTCAATCAACTGGTGAAAATCCACCGTCAATCAACTGTGTGTGTGTAATTACCTAAGTGTAGCTACAGGATGAGAGTTACGCTCGTGGTGTCCCGTCTTCCCAGCACTCTTTGTCATATAACGCTTTCAACTACTGACGATCTTGGCCTCTACCACCTTCTCACCTAACTTGTTCCATCCGTCTACCACCCGTCTACGTGTGTGTGTGTGTGTGTGTGTGTGTGTGTGTGTGTGTGTGTGTGTGTGTGTGTGTGTGTGTGTGTGCACGCATACGTGTCTGATTGAGGTGCAGTGTGTGATAGTGGTGAGCAGGTGTGGTGAGGCAGCAGTGGGCGGCATACACACCTGTGTGCCAGAGCCACCACCCACACAACCTCACACATGTACACACCTTCCAACTCACCTTCTGTTTGTCTACCTTGGCTTCTCTTGACTAGGTAGATATATCTACATGTAGTTACAAGATGGTGCCGTGTCCTGGGGTATGGTAGATATATCTATATGTAGTTAGAAAATGGTATCTAGTCTTATGGTATGGTAGCTATATCTGCCTTCTGTTAGAAGATGAATGTTTTATCACGCCTCCGCCTATAAGTGACTTGTTTATGATTGTAAACATTATTATGTGATTTATTGATTAGAAAATCTAGAATTGAAAATTGTGGTTTAATGTGTGTTTCCTTCTGTTTTACAGGTAAGACATCCGAAGGGATTTAAAGTTCTCGTTCCTAAGGTAAGCTTGTAGTAAATTATAATATATCTCTCTCTCTCTTTCTCTCTATATATACAGGGAGAGATACCAGCAGCACTTAAATCTGCAGATATAACTCCTCTGCACAAGGGGGGTAGTAAAGCTTTGGCAAAAAATTATAGACCTGTTGCACTAACATCACACATAATAAATGTTTTGTAAAGAGTGATTAGGAATCAAATTTCTAGTTTTATGGAAAATAATGAATTACACAACCCAGGACAACATGGATTTAAAGCCCATTAGGTTCAGGAATCTGTTCACCAGTTGATTGACGGTTGAAAGGCGGAACCAAGGAGTCAAAGCTCAACCCCCGCAAGCACAACTAGGTGAGTACACACCGGTGCGAAATGAGGAACTTCGAGAGGTAGACCTGTGCGTTCAACCCGTCCTCGCAAATTCGTATAGTCAATATTGACTTATTAAATACGTGCATAGGTGACATACTAAACATAATAGTTTACCTTGAAAAGCTTCATAGAAATCACCGACCTTACCTAACCTTGTTAGTATGTTAAGATAAGTATCTTATAGCTTCGTAATTACAATTGTTACTTAACCTATTATAGGTATAGGTTAAGTAATAATTGTAATTACGAAGCAATAAGATGCTTATCTTAACATACTAACAAGGTTAGGTAAGGTCGGTGTTTTCTATGAGGCTTTTTAAGGTAAACTATTATGTTTAGTATGTCACCTATGCACGTATTTAATAAGTCAATATTGACTATACGAATTTGCGAGGACGGGTTGGTGCGTTACATATGTACAAGAAACTACTAAGAAGCACCAGCAAAACCACAAACAACAATCATTCCCTGGGGTGTAGGGGTCTCGAGGGACTAGTCACGAGGAATCGCTTGGAATGTGTAGAAAAACGTCATTGTCTTAACAAACCCGGGAAACAACGAAGAAGAATTATACTAACCTTTACCTTGGTTCCGAAGATCACATTTCCCGCTGCCCAGTCTCTGATTATTCCTCAGCTGGCAGCTTCCTCCTGGTTTATGGCCCTGGCTGACCACTGTTGCACGTCGCAGCAGGCTGTTCCAGGTTGGAATCATAGACCGTTGGAGGTGTTTCTCTTGAGCAGTGACCTCATACGACAAAGTGACATCTCTAAAGACATTAAATGTCCCACGTTTATTATATAAAGCATTAAACACTCGACATCTGGAAAGGCGGGACTCGGGAGCTGAAGCTCAGTCCTGGAAGAACATGAGAGTTAATACACGCGCACACTCAAATCCCGAGCATGCGGGTGACTTCCACTAATCCCTGAAGCTTTAGCATCTACCGGATTTTTTCCTGTTTCGAGAAACCTTGCAAGTGCCTTTGTGGAAATGTCTGCCGCTGTCGAAGCCATAGACGATCGACCCTCCAATTCGCTCTCCCTAATACCTGACAACATCATTGACTGTAGGTCGACCATGGGCTCTGTATGGGCCTGTTTTGTAACTTGTGTTACCTCCCTTCTTTCCCTCCTTCCCCCCCTCTCTCTCTCTCTCTCTCTCTCTCTCTCTCTCTCTCTCTCTCTCTCTCTCTCTCTCTCTCTCTCGCTCTCCTCTCTCTCGTCTCTCCTCTCCCTCTCCTCCCCCCTCCCTCCCTCCCTCCCTCCTTCCAGAAATGAGTACACCAGACTCGGGAGGGAAGCTGAGAGGCAATGAATAAAAAAAAAGACATTGTGGCAAAAGTAAAGACCGACGAAAGCTGGTGTTGATAAAAAAAGGGAACACATGATGGCTAGACAAACAAAGAGGTGTTCCTTAGAAAACGACAAGAAGGTGTGCGAGAGACAATAAGAGGTTCCAAGAGCTCTACAGAACAGAAACAGTTGGGAAATGGTGGATACGAGACCGCACTAGCTGCTACCGAGTAACTCGTGGTAGGATCAGACTTGATATCACCATCCATGGAGAAGACAATGTAACAGAAGGGCTGCGTGGATGTAGAACAGGAAAGCCATGCTGACTGCCTATATACTTTTATGACAAAATCGACAAAATACGACAGGAAAACGATAGCTGGGTAGTGCTGCATCTTCCTGGATTATCCAAAAGCGTCTGAAACTGATCCTCATAAATGGCTGGTGTAAAAGATGACGGGATAACTTGGGAAATAGTCAACGAGTTAAGGAAGTACCTGACGGATATGAGAGGAGGAGTCAAGGTGGAGGAACATGACAAGAGGGATCTTCAATCCTTGGTTTAAGGATCACTGCTCTTGCTAATTTATATGGATGACCTGCACGAGGGAGAGAGCTCATGCATGTCAATGTTGCAGATGACGCAAAGCTGATGAGGAATGTCAAAACAGAGGACGACTGTAGAGAATTACAGGAAGACCTTGACACACTCCAGTAATATTAAGACTTGCTAGAGTTCAATACCCAAAAGTGTAAGTAATGAGGACGATAGGAAACTAGGCGGAATCTACATCTTAATAGGAAAGTAATTAGAGGATTCTGAAATTGACATTATTTGTTTTGATTGAATATAATTCCCGTGCTAACATCACCAGTAACATATGGAAAGGTGGCAAACTTAGAAGGCATTTAAAAATATGAGAAGAATTTTTTGTTTTTAACGGAATTAACGGTGTGAACATGCTAAGTTAGACCGTACGCACCGGCAAGGAGACCCCCCTNGAATGGTAATTATTGCTTCCGAGGCTATCGAGAGGCAATTTATAATGGAAGGCATTGACGCCCAACATCATGTAGATGTATTGACTGAATATTGACTGAAGTGTGTATTGACTGAAAATCACTAGTGTGTATTAACTGAAAATTACTAGTGCGTATTAACTGAAAATTACTAGTGTATATTGACTGAAAAATACTACAGTGTGTATTGACTGAAAATTATTGGTGTGTCTTGACAAAATCCCTAGTGTGTATTAATTGAAAATTATTAGTGTGTATTGACTGAAAAAACTGCAGTGTGTATTGACTGAAAATTATTGGTGTGCATTGACAAAATCACTAGTGTGTATTAACTGAAAATTACTACAGTGTGTATTGACTAAATATTATTCCAGTGTGTGGTGATTGAAATTTATTTAAGTGTGTATTGACTGAAAATTCACGTAGGCTAGTGTACATTAACTGAAATGATTTTAGTGTATATATCAAATGCTTACTGTTATAGTGGGTATTAAGTGAAAATAGCTGAAATGTGTGTTAACTAATCATTGCAGAAATATCTATTAACTGATCATTGCTGAAATGTGTGTTGTCTGAATATATGTTGTGGCGGATGTTACTACCGGATGTGGGTATTATTGCAGGGCACTGCTGTAACATGTTACTACAGGTCATGGGTGTTACTCTAGGGCACTGCTGTAACATGTTACTACAGGTCATGGGTGTTACTCTAGGGCACTGCTGTAACATGTTACTGCAGGTCATGGGTATTACTCTAGGGCACTACTGTAACATGTTACTACAGGTCATGGGTATTACTCTAGGGCACTGCTGTAACATGTTACTACAGGTCATGGGTGTTACTCTAGGGCACTGCTGTAACATGTTACTACAGGTCATGGGTATTACTCTAGGGCACTACTGTAACATGTTACTACAGGTCATGGGTGTTACTCTAGGGCACTACTGTAACATGTTACTACAGGTCATGGGTGTTACTCTAGGGCACTGCTGTAACATGTTACTACAGGTCATGGGTGTTACTCTAGGGCACTGCTGTAACATGTTACTACAGGTCATGGGTGTTACTCTAGGGGCACTGCTGTAACATTATTTACTAACTTATGTCACAACTTATATAGTTTAAATGTTTCTCACAACTATTGCCTCTTCAAGGCATTTTCACAGCTCGCTTAACAATAGTGTAAATTTAAGCTATTTTTGAACTTAATTATTATTAAGCCTGGTTGTATTAGTATTGCTGCCATATAATATTCTTATTGCATTCTTAGTCAGAGTTGTAGTTATAAGTTGAATTAATGCTAGTAGTAGCCTAATAAGGGCCGAGTAATAGTTTTTGTAAACACCCCTAGTATTAATAGCAGTGATACTATGATATATGTGAGTAGTATTGCTATGATATAGTCTAGTAAGTAGTGATAGTGATGGTGGTAGGAGTAGTATTTAATAATGGTACTAGCTGCAGTTTTGGTTGTCATTAGCATTACTTGGTGTTGGCTGTGGTGGCAGTAGTACTTAATTAGCAGCTCTATGTAATGGTGGTTAGTAGTAGTGGAGATCAAGGGTGGTGGTGGTGGTGGTGGTGGTGGTAATATTGGTAATGGGGTTATGTAGACAGTTGATGGTAGTGGCGATACCAGTACTGATTGTTGGTACTAGCACTGACTGTAGTGGTACCAGTTCTGTCCTGGTACAAGTAATAAGTGTGGTGGTACCAGTACTCTGTTCATACCAGTACTGACTGTGTTGTTATCAGTTAGTGACTGTGTTGGTACCAGGACTTACTTTTGACATCAGTACTGTGTTGGTACTAGTACTGTAATGAAACTTGTGTTAGAATAGCAGATACAGTAACTCATGTTGAGAGAGTAGTCTAGACAATATTCAACGTCTTCTGAAGCTCAGGATATTTACTCACCCCTTGTGTAGCTCTGGATATAGTTACTCATCGCCTTGTGTAACACAGGACACAGTTACTCAATGCCTTGTTATCACAGGACACAGTTACTCATCGCCTTGTGTAACACAGGACACAGTTACCCAATGCCTTGTTATCACAGGACACAGTTACTCATCGCCTTGTGTATCACAGGACTCAGTTACTCATCGCCTTGTGTATCACAGGACACAGTTACTCAATGCCTTGTTATCACAGGACACAGTTACTCAACGCCTTGTATATCAAAGGACTCAGTTACTCATCGCCTTGTGTATCACAGGACACAGTTACTCAATGCCTTGTTATCACAGGACACAGTTACTCAACGCCTTGTATATCACAGTACACAGTTACTCATCGCCTTGTGTATCACAGGACACAGTTACTCAACTCCTTGTGTAACACAGGACACAGTTACTCAATGCCTTGTTATCACAGGACACAGTTACTCATCGCCTTGTGTAACACAGGACACAGTTACTCAACGTCCTGTTATCACAGGACACAGTCACTCAACATCCTGTTATCACAGGACACAGTTACTCAACGCCTTGTTATCACAGGACA
>WNGS01001312.1:57473578-57492278 GCA_020271785.1 Procambarus virginalis | reverse complement strand
GTCACTCAACGTCCTGTTATCACAGGACACAGTCACTCAACGTCCTGTTATCACAGGACACAGTCACTCAACGTCCTGTTATCACAGGACACAGTCACTCAACGTCCTGTTATCACAGGACACAGTTACTCAACGTCCTGTTATCACAGGACACAGTCACTCAACGTCCTGTTTATTCCAGAGTTTGGTTCTTGACTAGACCTGTACCGCATTGGGGTCTGTTCGTGTGGTTATCTCAATTAATCAAGCAATCAAAACTTCATTCATAAATATTCGCCACATGTTTTATATGTGTATATGCCAATACCGTGCACGGAGTCTTCTCCCATACTGTCCATAGAAAATCTTCTTAGGGAGAAATTAAGAGGAAGATTGACCCAGAAAATAAGAGAGGGCAAAAGAGAAATAATGCTGAGGAGGAGGTAGAGAGGGTGGGTGGGGAAAGGGGCGTGGTAAGTTTGGCATCTGTCGTTCTTTCTCACCCCCAAAATTCAAATGTTTTCTCTTTCTCTCTCTCTTTGTGGGTTATTTCTGTCCCAGCCGGCCGCTCTGAGTACCCAGTCCTGGTGACTGTTCTGTGGCTTTGTCACGGCCACACCTCTGTGGTGAGGCACTCCTCACCTCTGTGGTGAGGCACTCCTCACCTCTGTGGTGAGGCACTCCTCACCTCTGTGGTGAGGCACTCCTCACCTCTGTGGTGAGGCACTCCTCACCTCTGTGGTGAGGCACTCCTCACCTCTGTGGTGAGGCACTCCTCACCTCTGTGGTGAGGCACTCCTCACCTCTGTGGTGAGGCACTCCTCACCTCTGTGGTGAGGCACTCCTCACCTCTGTGGTGAGGCACTCCTCACCTCTGTGGTGAGGCACTCCTCACCTCTGTGGTGAGGCACTCCTCACCTCTGTGGTGAGGCACTCCTCACCTCTGTGGTGAGGCACTCCTCACCGACTGTCGATCATTCTCACCTGTTGTTGTACACACCTCACGACTGTCGTTCAGATTAACATTATCGGGAGAAGGGCCTGGCGTGTTCGACTAGTAAATACCGGGCGATTGATTCACCCTCCCACCCCCCATCACCCTCCTCCCACACTGTCATTCCCCTACACTATCCTCCCCCCTCTACTCCTTCCCCCCACACACCACCCATACACTATCCACTACTGACCTTCCCCCTCCCCCTCTACTACTCCCCCACTATCCTTCACTACTGCCCCCCCCCCCACACTGTCCACTACTTTACTTCCCCCCCCCCCTACTTCTTCCCACCACACAACCCCCACACTATCCTCCACTACTGTCCTACCCCACCCCACCCCACCCCACCCCACCCCCAATTCTCACCTCACACTATCGGCCCCCGGCCCCCCCCCAGAAATATCCCTTCTCCAAACTTTCCCCCCCCACACTGTTTCTCCCCACAATTCTTCCCCCTCAAGACCACCCTTCCCCCCCCCCCCAGAACCATCCCTGCCCCCACACCATCCTCCTCCCTGAGTCTCCTACACCATCACCTCTCCACACACCGTCACTATACCCACCTAGTGGAAGCCTTTCCGGACACCTCACTTTTGCACAAGAAGACCATAGATGTTGTCCTCCACCTGTCTTCTACCCTCTCCCTGCCTTACTATCATCAATAGTAGTAGTAGTAGTAATAGTAGTAGTAGTAGTAGTAATAGTATTGTTGTTTTATTATAGGCCTAATAATATTATCTTGCATCCGCCTAAAGTCTCCTGCAGTCACTCGATCATTGTTTAACTAGGTCTAATGTTGGACACGGAACGGTGGTAGACTATGAAGATAATTCTGCAGAATTGTGAGAGTCTTGATGCATTTTGTGACTTACTGTGTCGTTGAATGCTGACACGCAAGCTAATGCTGCCTACTCTCGCTTGTTTATAGGCATGAGATGCTTTCATAGCCTAAAGCTGAATATGTATGCCTATGAAAATAATATATTTTGTACATAATTCATGCAAAACTAGTTGTAAGAATTTGATTGGAATCTCTTAAGAGATATATGGCGTATAACTCATGTATATTTCTGTCTTTACAGGTAAGGGCAGCCACTTGTTATGCTGTATTAAGGTATAGTTAATATATATATCTGTGGTACATTATCTTTGTGGTAAGTTGTCTCTGTGGTAGGTTGCCTCTCTGGTACATTATCTCTGTGATAGCTTGCATCTGTGGTACATTATCTCTGTGGTAGGTTATCTGTGTAACAGGTTATCGTCTAGGTGGGGTAGCTCCCTTGTGGATTATATCTGTGGAGATTATCTCTAGCAGGTTGCTTCTGTAGCAGGTTATCTCTGGCAGGTTGCTTCTGTAGCAGGTTATCTTATGGTAGGTTGTCTTTGTAGTAGGTCATCTCTGTCGTATGTTATCTCTGTTTTAGGTTACCTCTGAGGAGAATGTCTCTGGAGTAAAACCCACAACCTGTCCATAGCCACATTGTAGTGTCGTACCCTAAGATCTACAACCTGGAGCCAGATGTCTCATTGTCATAACATAAGACCAACATCCTGTTGTCTCATGTCTCAGCAATGCCTTAGCGTAAGACCTACAACCCGTAGCCACATAACATGTTCCCCATTAGATATACTACCCAGTGGTATGCTATTGTTCCTTTTAGTGTTCAATCGTTAATAACTATATCAGTTCATAACTACTGTATATAGACAAAAATTATAGGCGTCTAGAGTTGTAATGTTCTTCTCGATGTGTTGTTGTTGTTTTTGATTCAGCTACTGGGAACAACAGTTGCAAGTAGCACGGGCTATGGTGAGCCCGTAGTGGACTTACCTGGCACAGGAGCGGGGCTGTAACTCGTGTGTCGAGTTGAAATGTTCTCCTCGGCGTGTAATAACATCTTAGTAGTTAAATACGAAGAGCCAACTACAGGTAGTTATGAGGCAGAGTTACTCTTTTAGGCGTCGTTAACAATGGGTTTGGCGTTAAGAAAAATGTTCACTTAGCCAGTAACCATAAGATTAAGCAGAATACTGCTAGTAACGTGGATCATGTCTTGGACTAAGTAAAGCTTGGCTGCCAAGATCCGCCTTCAAGCCTGTGATATAGCAAGTGCAAATCACACGAAGTTCCACCACCGCCCGCATTGCTACACTAAGCCAACGTAGCTACTGAGAGCACTTAACGCTATAATCTATCTCTATTTGTTGGAATGCAGGCGAGATATATCTTCATGTACCATCCCGTCCTCTGCAGTTGCCACATCACTCAGAAAATGGTGTACTATAACGATCGATCCTAAGCTATAGACCCACACTTAGAAAACGTGAATAGCTGTGAGTCATTATGAAGAGCACATCGCATTCTGACGTTTAAATCCCTCAATGACAAAAACGTATTCAAAATCATAACGGCTCGCAAAATTGACGTGATGTCCCGTTTTCTATTACGGGGCCTCGGTTAGGTTAGGTTCGGGCAATTTAGAAAATTAGTTTAGCGATTTTGTGAAGGCTCGAGAGGACGGCTGTATAACACCCCTTTATTTGTCCGTTCGGGATTTTGACGTCAAAATGCAGCGTACTGTGTGAGAGGACGGGTTGCAGCGATGTATATACTTGAAGTCTCTCTAGGAATTCAATTTCTTTCTTTATTATGCACCCCATACCCATCCCGTGGGCGGTAGTGTAAAGGATTACAGAGGCATATAATCGGTTCAGGAACTAAACCCTCTAGTTCGTTTAGCTAAGCAAATAACAATTTTTGACGCTAGTTACAAAATTATTAATGTTATATATACATGTACACATACATACATGTACATATATATATATATATATATATATATATATATATATATATATATATATATATATATATATATATATATATATATATATATATATATATATATATATATATACGTATACATATATACATACACATACATATTTAATCACACACATCAATAATCTTTTGTCACAAGTGATCAACAAGAGGCTCACAACAGTCACTATACAAGGCACTTTACATTTATGATAAGTCACACAGTTACTAGTCTTGCACCACACCCACCCAACTGGGCGGCAGGTTTACAGTCATGTGCATGCATTACCTACAGTAAGCAAATTTTGGATACTTCGCTAAGATTTCGGGCAGCACATCATTATGAATGAAGTACTTACACATTTCTTGAACACTATTGATGGTGTTATCTCTAAATTCCGCGATTTTTTCACATTCCATTATATAATGACGCAGAGTATGCGAATAGGACTGGTGCATAAATGAACACGGAATTAATTTCATACCGAAGTTGGAGATGAGTCACTGAACCTAGTTGAAATAAAGAAGCACACAGCTGGTGCAGCGAGGATAGAGGTATACTGTACACACGTCAGTGTTGCCAGTGTAATCATAGAGGCCTGGCATTCTTCACCCCGTTGACAGTGTAAGCATTGAGTCTTGAAATGAACGTCAGCCGGTGTATTATATAAGCATAGCGACCTGTTACCATGGAAGACTAAGCATAAGGGCTTAAAACAGACTTCAGTATGTTATCAGTATGAGTATACATGCATGATACAAACTCGAGCATACCCTGTTGCCAGGGTAAGCAGACTATGGCCTGTTGCCAGTATAATGATAGAAGACTGATATCAATTCCAGCCTGTTGCCAGTATAACTATTGAAGCCTCATATAAACTGCAGCCTCTTGCCAATATAAACATAGCGACCTAATATAAACTCCAACCTGTTGCCAGTATAAACATAGACGTCTGATACAAACTCCAGCCTGTTGCCAATACAGTATAGACAAACCGCAGAGTTTACTAGTGCACATTAACATATTGTGCAGATATAAGTACAATTACACTACAGCGTGTACTATATCAAATTGGTTGTTTTAAATAAGCCGAGTCAAACGATGTGAAGTTAGTCATCATGTTGCTGAGACGAGAAAATTGAGAGTGGGGCTCTGGGCTCGAGGCCAGGGAGGAAGATATGGTACAATAAACAATATTGTTCTTTGTAAAGCGCGGGAACAAGCACGCATGCGCACACACTCACTGGTTGGGCGCTGGTGGCTGAGTGGACAGCACGATGCACACCTAATCCTGTGGACCGGGGTTCAATTCCCGGCGCCGGAAAGAAACAAAATTTGGCTGAATTGTTTCACCCTGATACCCCTGTTATCTAGCAGTAAATAGGTACCTGGTATATAGACAGTTGTTACGGGCTGCTTCCTGGATGTGTGTGTGTATGTGTGGTGTGTGTGTGTGTGTGTGTGTTGAAAAAAATAGTAGTAGTTAGTAACAGTTGATTCATTGACAGTTGAGAGGCGGGCCGAAAGAGCAGAACTCCAACCTCACAAGCACAACTAGATGAATACACACACACACACACACACACACACACACACACACACACACACACACACACACACACACACACACACACACACACACACACACACATATATATATATATATATATATATATATATATATATATATATATATATATCCATATCAAGAGAATAACACCAGCGGCAGATGCCAGGTTGGCTCTTTAGAAACTTGTGTAAGGGTTCATTCAGAACTTTGTATACCACATATGTCAGACAATACTGGAGTATGCAGCACCAGCATGGAGTCTATATCTAGTCAAGCACAAGACTGAACTGGAAAAAGTTCAAAGATTTGCCACCAGACTAGTACCTGAACTGAGGGGTATGAGCTACGAGGAGAGACTACGGGAATTAAACCTCACGTCGCTGGAAGACAGATGAGTTAGGGGGGACATGATCACCACATACAAGATTCTCAAAGGAATTGATAGGGTAGATAAAGACAGGCTATTTAACACAAGGGGCACACGCACAACAGGACACAGGTGGAAATTGAGTGCCCAAATGACCCACAGAGATATTAGAAAGAACTTTTTTAGTGTCAGAGTAATTGACAAATGGAATGCATTAGGAAGTGATGTGGTGGAGGCTGACTCCATACACGGTTTCAAGTGTAGATATGATAGAGCCCAATAGGCTCAGGAACCTGTACATCAGTTGATTGACAGTTAAGAGGCGGGACGAAAGAGCAATAGCTCAACTCCCGCAAGCACAACTAGGTGAGTACACACACACACACACACACACACACAGTTTCAATCAACTGGTTTACAAGTTGTACATCAGTTGAGTGACAGTTGAGAGGCGGGACCAAAGAGCCGAAGCTCAACCCCAGCAAGCACAACTAGGTGAGTACAAAAAGCATAGCAAAAAGTTACAGAATAACTTTTTTAATAATACTAATAGTAATATTATTATCATTATTATTATTATTATTATTATTATTATTACTATTTTACTATTATTATTATTAACACACTTAGGTACATCTGCATTTGTACAGCTGCCCTAGACTATATGAAGGGGGTATAGTGTGTCAAAAAGCTAGCTACGTGATGCTAAAATCCCCATCACACAGGATGGTTAAGTCATACAGAGGCATGTGATAAGTAGTCTGCAATGGCAGACTCTGGGTGCATTATGAGGATCTCTTCAAGAACACGAGTGAATAAAGTAATTGCAAAGCTCCAGGTACCTGATGCCAGCGGGTCTGAATGGTCTGATAACTGGGCATTCGGTGATGTAGTGTGCAAGCTCATGCCCCAGTTCCTGCTCACAGAGCTTGCACCTGGAGTGCTCAGGATTGGGAGATCCGTCGCCTCTAGCCACCTGCCACAGGTAACGGTAACCCAACCTGATCCTGGCAACCACTGTGTCGCACAGTCTGCTGGACGTTTTGTGCTGCCTATAAACATAGGTTTCAGATCTGAACAAATAGTTTTTATTCTGGTGCTTTCAGGTCGTTGGGAGGCAGTAATTTCTCTCCTATCAGACCTGAGTGTTTGGAACAATATAGTTTTGACAGCAGAGATGGGAATACTTAGGTCTAATTCAGCTTCATCTTTGTTACACGCTAATTTGGCTGCAATGTCTGTGTCATTATGATGGGTTATATTTATGTGTGAGGGTATCCATACAAATTAGATTCGAAACCCTTTACTCTGCAGCGATTAGATCATTTATAATTGGTAGTATGAGGGTTCTTGCTGTCGACCTTCCAGGAGACGTTTTCAATTGCTTGAAGTCACAAAATATCATTCCTCATATGTTTTTTAATGTACTGGTAGCTAGTTGTAGTGCCACTAATTCTGTTTGTGTGGAAGTCAGCCACTTGTTTAACGTGACACTGACAGTCTGTATGCAAATATTATTTCTATAAAGCCTATATGCTGCTGCAGTCCGTCCAGTAGAAGACAGGACTGAGCCGTCGGTGTAGACACAGTGCTCGTGAGACCTTTAGTTTTCGATGGAGGAGGCTATTGTTTCAAGTGTGACAGCTTTGAGAAGACAAAGATTCACATTACCTTTATGGTGACGGGTGTGTATGATACTTGAATGGTGGGGTACAGATAAAGAGGAATATCGGAGACAGGTAAATTGCACTTAAAAGGAATGTTGAGTTTGATGAGATTGCAGGCATTTTTACTCAGCCNCCCCCCCCCTTCCCCCTTCTCCACTTTCCCTCTCTTCCCTCCCAGTACTATCTTTCTCACCTTCATCCTAACTAACATATAACATACTAGATGAATATTAGTGAGGATATATTTTTTTGTTTAATGAGATTCGAAGTTAGTGAATTTGTAATGTTTGCCCTTAACCCAGACCATTCACTCTGAAAAGTTTTGTCATGCGTCTGGAGTGTAATTTGGACAAACAGGCAGACAGCCAAGTCTCATATGTGTATATATATATATATATATATATATATATTATATATATATATATATATATATTTATATATATATATATATATACACTTGAATGGAATGCTATTTCCATTCAAGTTGTGCTCACATATATAATATGACCCAAGTACACATACACACAATTAGAAAGTACTCAAATACACAAGCAGGGAGAGAGAGAGAGAGAGAGAGAGAGAGAGAGAGAGAGAGAGAGAGAGAGAGAGAGAGAGAGATAGAGAGAGAGAGAGAGATAGAACCTGTTGAGAGGTAGATATGGGAGTGAGAGTATATCGGAAGTAGAGGTGGGTGACGGAGGGAGAGAGGGGGCCAGACACAAGAGGACTCAGTCAGTAGAGGCAGTGTACTCCATTTTAAAGAGTGAATAATTGTGCAGGTTTTTAGGTGGTGTTGGGGTGGCAGAGCAGGGGGCGTTGAAGGGGGCAGGGGCGAAGCCTAGGCGCAGGCGCGCTCACCTCCTCTGACGGGCCTGTTGGTCACACCAGCCGCACTCCCTGCCTGTAGGTCACAGTCATACCGACGGGGGCTTTCCGGGGTTCTCCGCCCCCCAACCTCGTACCCTCACTTCTGCCCCTCCCTTCTCCATCCCCCCCTTCCCTCCCCCCGTGGCTGGTGTGGATGAGAGCGTGTGAGGTGCAGTAGACGCATGGCGGCCGGTGTCCCCAGCCCGCCACACCCGCCGTCGCTTCAGCCACAGTGTGACCACGGGCGGGGCGCCCGACCCCCACCTTTCCCCACACCCCCGCCAGCCACGCGCCGACACACCATTGGCTCACACTATTTTAATTACAGAGCCAGTTTGTGGGGCCGTCACGTGAGGCGCGCCCCGGTGGTGGGGCGGGGCTAGTCTGGTCCTGGCCGGCCGTGTGGCCACCCGGGGAGGAGCCAAGCAGCCGTGGGCGGGCCCACCTCTCCAGAAGGCCGGTTGGCTCCGCCTCGTCTACCGGCCCCGCCCCTCAGGGGGGGGCTCGAGCAGACTCGGCGCCGCGTCCCCCGCCCGCCTCAGTTCCCCGCCGCGTCTGTCTAGTGAACTGCACGCTGCGCCCGACCTCCCGCGCCTGCACGCCCCACTAGTGTTCTAACACACGCCCACGCACACACCCACACCCACTCCAGCGATAGTGTGTTATAGTTGGCTCAAGTTTTTACCAGCAAAATTGTGTTGTAGTATAATAAGAGCCGATCAGTGACCCGACATATCGGAAAGTGTGGAGTGGAGAAAACAGGGCCTCATACCTCCGACCGTCCGCTGTGGAGCAGTAGCACAGCGGCCCCGTTGGCGGAGGTGGTTGTGCGGTGGCTGTGTCGGCAGCCGGCCTCACACCAGCACAGCCGCCTCCCACACCGCACTCACAACCCTGGCTCCAGACACCAGGCTTCACACCAGCCCCGCCAGACCTGTGCTCGCACCACCTTCACCGCTTCCGGTTGCAGCATTTAGCGGCAGAAGACTAACAGCAGTATTGCCGCTGTCGCGACTTCCGCCACGAGCGCTGCGGCTGCGACGGAGGGTGAAGCGAGCCGTTGTGGCCCGCTAAGTGACCGCAAGGAAGATTGCGGCCAAGTGAACGCGGCCCCGGAGCGGCGGTGTCTGGCGTCGGTCGGTGTAAGTCAGGAGCGGCGATCGTCGCCGTCGGCAGCGGCGACGACGGCGGCGGCGGCGGTAACGGCGGGGACCTGTGCAACGGTGTGGGCGCGGTGGGCGTCTGGGTGGAGCAGCGGGGGTGTGCAGGAGACTGGTGGTGGTGGTGGTGCCAGCAGCAGCAGCAGCAGCGGCGGCGGCGGCAGCAGCAGCAGCAGCAGCATCGGCAGCAGCAGCAGCACAGCAGCAGCAGCAGCAGCCGCGCCGCTCCGCCACTCAGGTCGCTGCTGCGTGACGGCCGCTCCACCTCCGCCCGCCCGACACCGACCCCTGCCTCGGCACCACCGCCCGACCGCTCCACCGACCCGACTCTGCTGCTCGGCGCCGCAGCTGGCTGCAACTCTGCAGGTGCACAGCCACACCACCGCTAAGGATGTATGGTAGTGAAGTGTGACCTTTCCAGTGCTTACGTGATTAGTGTGTGAAACATGTAGGGGTGACCTGCCAGTCCAACGACTCAGCCACTGAGGGTAAGATCTTCGCTATTGTTGTGGTTATGTCAGGTGTGTGGTGCCTCAACCCACTCCCTTGGTGTCAGGTGTGTGGTGCCTCAACCCACACCCGTCTCGGCTCCCTTAACCTACTACTCCTCCCTCTAACCATAGTTCGTCACCGAAGCATCCCACTCTATCCCACATTAAAACGGTACATTTTCACCTTGTGCAGACGTCGTCCTGGACTTAATACTGGCATAGTGTCGAGGAATTTCGACGTGGTTTAGCGTAATTTGGTGAACGGGTTGGGAAACC
This sequence comes from Procambarus virginalis, assembly GCA_020271785.1. NCBI lineage: Eukaryota > Metazoa > Arthropoda > Malacostraca > Decapoda > Cambaridae > Procambarus > Procambarus virginalis. The sequence continues at coordinate 57,482,082 of WNGS01001312.1, read as the reverse complement.
TCGTTGGAAACTGAAACCCATGATGATCCACGACGACTGTCAATACCGGTGTACAGGAAATGTGGTCGGTGACTAAGACTGTGCCTCGGTACACAGAAAATGGGGTGCGTGAAGCGGTGGCTGGCATCAGCATCACAGTACTGGCCGCCCCTCACTCTGCCTCACAATCACACACACACAAGTTTAAAATAAAAAAGATCGCAGAGTATCATGTTCAAGTGAGTTCACCTCTTCCTTCCCCATTTGCTCCACTTTCTGTTCTATATTTCCCTTTTTCCCTTTCCCTTCAACTTCTTTATCCTTCCCTCGTCATCCTCCCGTTCCCTACCTTCCTCTTCCCTTCCACTACCCTTCCCCCCTTTCCCGTACAATCCTCCTTTTCATCCCCCCTTTCCTTCCCCCATCCCCTTTCCTTCCCCCATCCCCCTTTCCTTCCCCCATCCCCCCTTTCCTTCCCCCATCCCCCCTTTCCTTCCCCCATCCCCTTTCCTTCCCCCATCCCCCTTTCCTTCCCCCCCATCCCCCTTTCCTTCCCCATCCTCCCTTTCACACCCATCCCCCCCTTTCCTTTCCCCTCCCCAGCCTCCCTTTCCTTCCCATCCTCCATTACCGCCACCATCCCCCCTCCTTACTTTCTTATCCAGTATCGTCATTATTGGGGTAGCAATTTTTTTTTTTAGTTTGATTTGTGGTTTCAAGACATGTTGAGTGCGTTATTAAGTAGATGTTGAGTGCGTTATTAAGTAGATGTTGAGTGCGTTATTAAGTAGATACTTTTGCTAACTAAACACATTATTGTAGAATCCTGTAATAATAATAGTTAGCAGACTTTATTTATTAATAAATGCTGTGGTTTTTTTTTTGGTGCGAAGTATGTTTGTCTCGTTTAGTGTGCGTTTTTCGTAGGTTATATGGCAAATATGTTCTTTGTTATGGTACTTGCTTTAGGTAATGACCCTTATCACACCTGCCATTGAGACAGCACGCCCGCGCGTGTCTTATACCGAGCCGTTGATTCACAAAGGTTACACCCGAGCATAATAATTTATAGCATTCTTAGCAGAAACATAGACTTGTGACTGCTTTAAGATTTCGAAGTACGTACTCAGCTGTGTGTTCAATTAGTTTTGCCTAAATTGGACTAATATTAGTTAGATGGACCAGAAAGTTAGTGATTGCAGTACAAAGTTTACAATTCTGAGGTCGACCAGAAAATTTATGATTTGCTGAGCCATTTTTACAATTCCTTGGTCGACCAGAATGTTAGTGATTACAAGGCCCAAGTTTACATTTTGTATTGCCAATCGGGTCATCAGTCTTCATATCGACTTAAGAGTATTTTCTGGGTGAATATCTCAACAAGGTAGTCAGTGCCTTTGGTTTTTAGTATGTTGCCTGATCCAATTATTATTGTTATTTTGGTAGTTTCGTCTGCTTATTAAGGCCGATGGCCATTTGTTCTGAAAAGCTAATATTTCCAGCTCCTATACAGGTATTTCCGTTAAATAATACTGTATTGTATTACGTTTGTACTCGAACCGTACAATATACTTGTAGATGTATTTAGTGTGAGAACGTGTTAAATACCACTTCATGGGGAACGATTATATTGGAATCCAAAGTATATCCTCTCGATTTGATTGTAGTGGCTGCTTGTTCAACTTAAACAAATAAAACCTTTACAGTTATTCCAAAATATATCTCCATTTCCTCTGATATCAAATTGAAATAAAAGCTTCTCAAATGAAAACTTAATAATGCCTACTTCTGTGAGTTGTACATTGAAGCACCTGAACGTTTTCTAGTTGCTCCTTGTGGCACACCTTCACTTTCCTTCCACCTCTGCCCTATCGATTAGAACCTTATCGTTTGCCAGGTATTATCACATCTATATTTTCCAGACTTATTAAGTAAACCCAACTCTTTCTTGTTTCCAGTGGTCCCCATTCTCCACCTTCCCGTGGTATGTAAAGGCATCTCTTGTTTTTCTTAAACTCTTATGCATCTCCATTTTCATTATTAGGACTTAGGCTTGGTCATTTTTTAATGGTACTTGATGATCATTTTGATTTACTAGATATGTTATGTATAGTCTAGGAATCTAACCAGACAATAAATTAATGGACTTGGGGGATTTGACTGTAATTTGCATGGCTACGAAATCACGACAGCTTGGCTACCAGGCCCTGACAAAACCGAGCTGACTTTTTATGGGTTCCAAAGTATGATGGAAAAATGTCGAGCTACGGATATTAGCATCATTTATTTTGAGTGTCCGTATTATACGTTCACAACCCCACAACAATAACTTGGTTGTGGGGTTATGGCAAGAGACTGCCTTCCAACAGTATTTACAACTAAAACTAAACCTTTACTTTATTGGTTAATTAGCATTTTATAGTTTACGTTTTTCATATTTTACTGAGTGAGTAATGAAGCCAGTTCTTGAGATGTAACATGGTTATACTTTGTACACTAAATATATATAGGTTACCTACACAATAACTAAAGTATTCAAGCGTGCCTTTCCTGTCCTCTGTTTTCAAGAAATGTGTATAATTTGCAAGTGATTTTCATTAATGAATTATGTTTTGTTCGAATGTATCTTATATACAGTTAGAGATATATTTCTGGACATCCTCTTAAAATATATTACTTACAGAAACTATTTGGTGAAATGCACCAATGTATATTGTTGGATCTCTAAAAGTTCACGCTTTGTATTGCAGACTTAGCCAAATGTAATTCAAGAGCCTAACCAAACCTGTCCAAGAAATCCTAGGCTTAATATACGCAATCTTAGGTCTAACATAGTACATATATGTGCTATACTAGGCCTAGGAAATTTTTAAGTTCGGGGTTTAGCTTTTGTTCCTCGGACTTTTTTTTTTTTTTTTTTATAACAGGCACTGTTTGGGTCCAACAGTACATATTGGTATGTTCGACCAAACGGTTGCTGCAAGTACTGTCGTTTTAGGAGATTGGGTTGATACAGTTTGTGTGTAAAGATAGGGAAATAAACTCTTGATTGAGCATCTGTGATAGTCTTGTGTGTGAACTTGGAGGAAAAAGGTGTCTTGTGATTTGGGGCCAAGGTAGCCTAGGTTCAGATCGACTAGGCAGTATGCTAGGCAAAATATTTGTTATTAAGTTTTAATTTAATAATTGTTAATGTAATTTGCTGGTCCAGCTTGATACATGGGGGTATATCTGGTTAACATGAATGGGATTTTCCTGTGGATTGTTATGTACAATTAATGTGGTTATAATCGTGTCCAGGACGTTTGTGCTTTGGATCTATGGGCTACAGGGATTACAAACATAGACTGACTGGCTAGGTGAATGAAGACGAGTCTCAGTGATGTCTGTTAATGTATGCGCATGGTGTCCATTGTTGAACATTTAGTTATGAAGAATTGAGATAAGCTTGATGGATATTTCGAATATGATTTGGTAGCCGTTTATAGACATGTTATTGCAAGTTATCATTTATTTACTGATATATTATACCTGTGTAGTCCATTCAGCATTTGGAAGATCACTGAGTAATTGTGAGCTCAGCTAGAGAATTTGTGGTTTACCTTCATAAGTAACTAGGGTTGTAGACTCACATTCTGAGTGCCTGTTAATTCATCCACTGAATAGGTTACTTTGAGGCTCATTTGACCAGTACTAAAAGAGTAACCCATTGGGTGCTAGTTTATCATATTAGTCTCAGTACACTTACTGAGTACTTGTGGTACTGAGTAGGTGAGTACCTACTGGGTATTTGCGGATTCGCCCACTGGGTACTTGTGCTCTCGCCCATTTAGTACTTGTGGACTCACCCACAGTACTTGTGGACTTACCTACTGAGTACTTGTGGACTCTCCCACTTGAGTACTTGCGGACTCACCCACTTGAGTACTTGTGGACTCACCCAATTGAGTACTTGTGAACTCACCCACTCGAGTACTTGTGGACTCACCCACTGGGTACCGGTGGACTCACCCACTTGAGTACTTGTGGACTCACCCACTGGGTACCGGTGGACTCACCCACTGGGTACTTGTGGACTCACCCACTTGAGTACTTGTGGACTCACCCACTTGAGTACTTGTGCACTCACCCACTGGACTCGCTAAGTATCTGTGATTCATCCGATGAATGGTTGTAGATCTGTCAACTTAACATAGTACTTGTACACTAATTATCTTAATAATATACTCATTCATCCATTGAGCTCTGTAGACAGCACTATGGATCACTTGTCCTTAGGCTATTAGCTAATCCGTCGTAGACTCATTTACTAAATATACTGCATTACAGATTCGTTTATTACAAATAGGTTGACTCAGCTATCGAGTACAGTACTTGTGTGTTAATTCACTGAGTTTGGCAGTTTATTCGATACAAGCAACAGCCTGTTGGACTAAGTTACCACATGACAAGCTTGGCCCTAGGAACTCTCCCCATGTATATTACAGGCATACTCCAGTCAGTGTGCAGTTACTCACTCACTGATAACATGTAGAAACACCATGAGCACTTGTAGATCTACCTACTTAGTGAGTTTATTCTGCCACTCATCTAGAAAGCTATTGACTCGCTCATTTAAGAGCTTGTAGACGTATCATCAAGTACTGTACTGTATTTGTGAATTCAAATACTGTACTGTCTTTGAAGCCTACTCCAAGTGTTGGCAGTCTTATCTAGTGAGTTCAGTTCTTGTAGTCATTCACTAAATACTTACATTCATTTTCTTCGTACCTACTGTCGCATTTACATGAGTATTTGTGTTCTTATTCGCTGAATGCTGTAGACAGACCCACTAGGTATTTGTTTCCTCATGAACTGAATGCTTCATGACTCATCTCGGGTGCTTGTAAGTTCATATCACATATTTGCACACTATATAGGCTACATGAACATCTTCAGTGAATGCATGTAGACAGTCTGAGTAGGTCCTATGTATAGGCTGAACTCATTTAGGCCTACTAAGTTTTGTTGCTTTATAATTCTTTACAGCCTAGACATTCTTGATTCGTAGGCTTCGTGCTTGGTTATTTATGCTTTCTAATAACTCATCAAGTAAATTTTTCGCGACTGATTTTTTTCGTTTCACTGCCCTTGAGTAAGTTCTCATTTATTATTTGACTGTTTGGTGACTGATTGGCGATTCATCGACTGAGAAATCGACGACTCATTGACTTAAATCAGGTGATTCATCAACTGATGAATTGTGGAGACGTTCTCAAGACAGTTCTTAAGACTAAGATACTCATGACAAGCGTGTCTGTTTTCATCCACTGAGGAAATGTAGCCGAGTCACGAGACCGAGTTCGATACCCGAGCGGAACAGAAATGGTTGGGCACGTTTCCTTTCACCTAATGTCTCTCTTCACCTAACAGTAAATAGATACCCAGGAGTTAAGGAACTGTTGTATGGGTTGCATCCTGGGAAGGTCAGTAGTCCAACCTTGGAAGACCGATATGAATAAAATGTAAATATATACAGGCTTCCTGTCCCCGGTAAAGGGAATTGTTATTTTTCTAATATGACTTGCAAGTTGCGGATGTTTCTAAATACAATTGTGGGAGTTTTGGATTGAGTGATATGCATATAAGAATGTCATTTTCTTAGTAACTTTCAGTTTGGAAATGTTAGTTTAGTTTCAGTTTCAGTGTACAGTTAAACAGTTTAGTTTAGAAAACAGTTTCTAGACAGTTTAGAAATTCTTCAAAGATGACTTTGTGACTTATAGACGTCAGAGAGATTTTTCCCAAAATGATGACAAGCAACTTTCTTCCCTGAAAGCTAAAACAAATCTTGCCTCTAGGTCCAAGTGATTTAGTTATCTGTGAATATTACTGATTGCTATTTCTAAAGTGATGTGAGGTGTTATTATTTTGGGTGGGGAATTTTAATGGTTGGCAATAGTACTTGTGGACTGAATTTAAAGTTCTTTTTAGTTTAAAAGTACTGAAGTACTTTATGATATTGCCTGGTGAGTTATCTTATAATTCATGGAGGATTGCAACATAAGCCCTTTTGTTTTAAGCTGTTTTTCAACTATTTCGGGATTTCTTAAAGTGACTTGATAAAGTCTGATAACTAATAAGATCATGGAAAGGACTTGATAATATGGACTTGACTAATACAATCTGGTTAGGACTTGACTGATACAGTCTGGCAAAGACTTGATAATACGATCTGGCACGGACTTTAAATTGGTCAGAATGTAAGAATTATCATAAATTACCGTATGGTTTATCGTTGCTATCGATCGGCGCCTACTCATAAGTCCTGAACATGATTTAAGGTGGCTGACTTAACACATATTATCGTATGATTTGAGCATAGCTGTTAATCTAGACTTGTGGATAAGATGTTGTTATGGAACTGTGAAAACATTCCAAGTACTACTAAGTGGTTACATCTCTAAAATATTCCCTTGGCCAGCTTCTGAAGTTGACTTAAAGTTAATTAAGGCTAATTAAGATGTGAATTCTTTATAGATTACCGGAGAATTAGTTTATTATGAACTCAGTAAGTGGGTGACATTTTAGTATAGGCTTATAGCCTAGTCTTGAAACTCACTTTAGAAAGGCTGTTGAAATTAACGTTTTAAACAATTACAAATTTATTTTGGCAGCAACGGCCTGGTGAACATTTATGGCCTACCTTTGCACTAATCTCTTCTTGAGACACAAAATCTTGAAGGTTTTGAAGGTCACATATACACGTATGAAACTCATTTATAGGCTTCTGAAGATAATTCTATTAGCTTGTGTTATTCACTGTTAAGCTTGTGAAGAACGTTTAGCCAAGGGACTTGTATAGACTACTCATAGACTTGTGAAGACTACTTACTGCCTTGTGAACAAGTAAATGTCATTTGGTCTTGGGACTTGTAGACCACTCATAGGACTGTAAATCACTTATGTGCTTGTGAAGGTCGGTTTTAAAGTTTTAATAATCACTTTACAATTAAGGTTCACGTAGCCTTTTGACTTGTAAAGACCCCTCATAGGCTTGTGAAGATTGCTTATCGGCTTGTATGTATTACTTACAGTCTTGTGAAGGTTACTTATAGTCTTGTGAAGGTCACTTGTAGACTTGTGAAGGTCACTTGTGGACTTGTGAAGGTCACTTGTGAAGGTCACTTGTGGACTTGTGAAGGTCACTTGTGGACTTGTGAAGGTCACTTGTGGACTTGTGAAGGTCACTTGTGGACTTGTAAGTAGGCGTTCATATTAAGGGCTTGTGAGGAACCACTTGACTGATGCGGCTTCTGAAGATCCCCAATTGAACGTTTGAAGATCAGTTTTGGTCTAATGTGGATAACTGTAAGGCTGAGGTTCTTGACTCTTAACTGTGGCCCGCACCCCCTTTGGTTCCCAGATTGCCTTCTCTTACCCCTTTGGTTCCCAGATTGTCTCCTCTTACCCCTTTGGTTCTTAGGCTGTGTTCTCTTACCCCTTTGGTTCTCAGACTGTATTCTCTTATCCCTTTGGTTCTTAGGCTGTGTTCTCTTACCCCTTTGGTTCTCAGACTGTGTTCTTACCCCTTTGGTTCTCACTGTTCTCTTACCCCTTTGGTTCTCAGACGGTGTTCTCTTACCCCTTTGGTTCTCAGACGGTTTTCTCTTTCCCATGTGGTTCTCAGACTGTGTTCTCTTACCCCTTTGGTTCTCACTGTTCTCTTACCCCTTTGGTTCTCAGACGGTATTCTCTTACCCCTTTGGTCCTCTGAATACTTTCTTATAACCCTCGGGTTCTCAAACATATGTGCTGTTGCACAAATATGAAATTTATCCACGATAATAAAACAAAAGTAGAGACGACGCTCTCACGTGAATGTTGTTTATTTGGTGTTTAGCTTTATCTTCCTGCAAGAAGTGTCGTCACTGGCCTGGCCTCTCTTCTTGTCCAACATGTTATTATTCTTGCACTTGTAGCAGCTGCTTTATTGTGTTGCTTCAGTAAATTGTATACGTTGTTCGAGTTTTGATCTCTCTTTGTCTTCACCATAACCCAGTAGCTGGAACTTGGCTTCATTAATCATCACGCTGTTTTCTATGACCCACTGAGACTGGTTTCCTGTGTCCTCTATACCGTCTTCTCTCGTAAGACTACAAATCCTAGTATCATCTGAAAAAAACATGATATGCTGCTATATTTCGTGACGTTGTCTATGTGGGATATGGCTGGGAGGAAGTGTGCAAGTACCCCGAGGGTCTGAAAATTTCACTGGTAGATTATTCCAGAGTTTGGTTCTTGACTAGACCTGTACCGCATTGGGGTCTGTTCGTGTGGTTATCTCAATTAATCAAGCAATCAAAACTTCATTCATAAATATTCGCCACATGTTTTATATGTGTATATGCCAATACCGTGCACGGAGTCTTCTCCCATACTGTCCATAGAAAATCTTCTTAGGGAGAAATTAAGAGGAAGATTGACCCAGAAAATAAGAGAGGGCAAAAGAGAAATAATGCTGAGGAGGAGGTAGAGAGGGTGGG
>WNGS01001312.1:57460988-57473553 GCA_020271785.1 Procambarus virginalis | reverse complement strand
ACCACCACAGTGTTGCTGCTTGTAGCACCACCACCACCACCACCACACCACAATGTTGCTGCTTGTAGCACCACCCACCACCACAACCACCACCATCAACCACAGTTTGCTGCTTGTAGCACCACCACCACCACCACCATCACCACAGTGTGCTGCTTGTAGCACCACCCTACCATCACCCCCACCACAACCACCACCACCACCACCACAGTGTTGCTGCTTGTAGCACCACCACCACCACCATCACACAGTGTTGCTGCTTGTAGCACCACCACCACCACAATGTTGCTGCTTGTAGCACCACCGCCACCACCACCACCACCATCACAACAGTGTTGCTGCTTGTAGCACCACCACCACCACTACCACCACCACAATGTTGCTGCTTGTAGCACCACCAACCACCACCACCACAGTGTTGCTGCTTGTAGCACCACCACCACCACCACAATGTTGCTGCTTGTAGCACCACCACCACCACCACCACAATGTTGCTGCTTGTAGCACCACCACCACCACCACCACAATGTTGCTGCTTGTACCACCACCACCACAACCACCACCACCATCACCACAGTGTTGCTGCTTGTAGCACCACCACCACAATGTTGCTGCTTGTAGCACCACCACCACCACCACCACAATGTTGCTGCTTGTAGCACCACCACCACCACCACCACCACCACAATGTTGCTGGCTTCTTGTAGCACCACCACCACAACCACCACCACCACCACCACAGTGTTGCTGCTTGTAGCCCCCCACCACAATGTTGCTGCTTGTAGCACCACCACCACAATGTTGCTGCTTGTAGCACCACCACCACAATGTTGCTGCTTGTAGCACCACCACCACAATGTTGCTGCTTGTAGCACCACCACCACCACCACAAACCACCACCACCACCACCACAATGTGCTGCTTGTAGCACCACCACCACAATGTTGCTGCTTGTAGCACCACCACCACCACCACCACAATGTTGCTGCTTGTAGCACCACCACCACCACAACCACCACCACACACCACAATGTTGCTGCTTGTAGCACCACCACCACCACCACCACCACCACAATGTTGCTGCTTGCAGCACCACCACACCACCACCACCAATGTTGCTGCTTGTAGCACCACCACCACCACCACCACCACAGTGTTGCTGCTTGTAGCACCACCACCACCACCACCACAATGTTGCTGCTTGTAGCACCACCACCACACAATGTTGCTGCTTGTAGCACCACCACCATCACCACCACCACCACCACAGTGTTGCTGCTTGTAGCACACCACCACCACCACAGTGTTGCTGCTTGTAGCACCACCACCACCCACCAACCACAGTGCTGCTGCTTGTAGCACCACCACCACCACAGTGTTGCTGCTTGTAGCACCACCACCACCACCACCACAGTGCTGCTGCTTGTAGCACCACCACCACCACCACCACCACCACAGTGCTGCTGCTTGTAGCACCACCACCACCACCACCACCACCACCACAGTGCTGCTGCTTGTAGCACCACCACCACCACCACCACCACCACCACCACAGTGTTGCTGCTTGTAGCACCACCACCACCACCACCACCACCACCACCACCACAGTGTTGCTGCTTGTAGCACCACCACCACAACCACCACCACCACCACCATCACCACAGTGTGCTGCTTGTAGCATCACCACCACCACCACCATCACCAAAGTGTTGCTGCTTGTAGCATCACCACCACCACCACCACCACCACCACCACAGTGTTGCTGCTTGTAGCACCACCACCACCATCACCACAGTGTTGCTGCTTGTAGCACCACCACCACCACCACCACCACCACCACAGTGTTGCTGCTTGTAGCACCACCACCACCACCACCACCACCACCAGTGTTGCTGCTTGTAGCACACCACCACCACCACCACCTATCACCACAGTGTTGCTGCTTGTAGCACCACCACCACCACCACCACACCACCACCACCACACCACCACCACAGTGTTGCTGCTTGTAGCACCACCACCACCACCACCATCACAGTGTTTGCCGCTACTATAATATTCCCTTAGGTGTGATAGTGCACTGTGAACTCACCCCACCACCAAGTGTTCTGGCGGTGTGTCATCAGAGACATTCTGTGTCATGGCACTGTAGGCACTCTTACCCCCCTCCCCCGACCGTGCCAGTAGGGGTGGTGTAGACGGAGTGCCAGCAAGTGATAGGGAAGCTTGGGGTGATGCCACACTCGGAAGCACTGTGGGGGAGGGTGCGCCAAGAGCCCCTACTCACTCATAATGGTGGTGGGTTAGTCTGAAAAATACAATGAGATATGATTGGTCTGCCTTATTTAGGAATACCTGTTGTCTACTTTCGGACGGGGCTGCTGGATCCATGCTTTCTACTCGCAAACAAAGGTGGTACACAACACACACACACACACACACACACACACACCACACACACACACACATTCCTGAGCCCAGTAGGCTCAGGAATCTGTACACCAGTTGATTGACAGTTGAGAGGCGGGACCAAAGAGCCAAAGCTCAACCCCCGCAAGCACAAATAGGTGAGTACAAATAGGTGAGTACACACACACACACACACACACACACACACACACACACACACACACACACACACACACACACACACACACACACACACACACACACACACACACTTACTACATTAAGAGAACAAAGTAGGAGAGAATATAATAACCCAGGGTTCAAAAGACAATGCCAAGAAGCAAAAGCGAAAATCAGAATGGAGTGGAGGAAATACAAAGGGGCAAAGGACAGAGCAAAATCGGAATAGATGCAACAGGGCCAGGAATGACTACGTAAATATAAGAAGTTAGGCGGAAAGAAACTATGAAAACTATATTGCTTTCAAAGCCAAGAAGCAACCATACTCCTATACATTCCATATAAGAAGGAAAATGACAATAACCAAATGACTAGGTTATAAAAGGGGGGAGGCCAGTATATAGAAAATGATAAAGAACTTGTAAGGAGCTAAGTGCCAACTTGTGTGGAGTGTTCACAACTGACGAATGACTATTAAATATTAAGGTAAGAACATAGGAAGTAAGGAAACAGCTAGCATCACTAGACGCAACTAAAGCTATTGGGGAAGATAGATTATCACTGTTGGTGTTAAAGGAAGCAGCACAGACCCTCAGCATACCTCTAGCACTAATCTATACTGAAACTCTTACAAAGGTCCGGCTGCTGGAAGAAGGCGAATGTGGAACCAATCTACCATAAAGAGATAGAGAAGCGGCACTTAACTACAGATCGCTGCCACTCACAAGCACACCACTCAAAGTACTCGAAAGAATTACAAGGTTAAGACTAGTTGGACACCTAGAAAGAATTAGATGTGTAAGCAAATAAGAACATGGCTTTAAGGAAGGGAAATCATGCCTGACGAATCTACTAGAGTTTTATGATAAGGTAACGAACATAAACCCTTCAAGTACCTCATTCCTCCTTGAACTACCTATTCCTCATTTACGTAAATGACCTTACTGCTGGAGTTAAGTCTTATGTGATTGCCGAAGATGCGAAATTGATGAGAAGGGTTGAGACGGATGAGGATTGTAGGATTATTTAAGATGACTTAAAGAAGCTACAAAGTTTGTCCAATAAATGGTTACTAGAGTTCAACACCAGCAAGTGTAAAGTGATGTGAAATGGGATCAGGAGACCAAAAGACCAGTACAGGATGATGGAAACCTAACTACCGATAACGACTAGAGAAAAAAGACCTAGGAATGGCCATATTATCAAGACTCACTCCAGAGGCTCATATAAATAGAATAACGTCAGCTGCATACTCTAAGCTAACAAAAGTCAGAACAGCCGTCAGGAACTTAAATAATGAGGCTTTTAGATCACTGTATACCACATGTGAGGCTTAGAGTATGCTGCTCTATCGTGGAGCGCCTATCTTAAAGAACACATAAGGAAGCTGGGAAGAGTGCAGAAGTTTGCAACAAGACATCTTCCTGAGTTGCGAGGGTGTGAAGAGAGATAGAAGTAACTAAACCGACGAAGCTAGAAAGGAGGAGAGGGGAGACATGATACAGACGTATCAAAATACCTGGCGGGAATTGACAGGTAGTAAAAGCGGAAAAGTTAAACAAGAACTTTTTCAGTGTCAGAGTGGTTGACAAATGGAATGCATTAGGAAGTGATGTGGTGGAGGCTGACTCCATACACAATTTCAAGTGTAGATATGATAGAGCCCAATAGGCCTCAGGAATCTGTACACCTGTTGATTGACGGTTGAGAGGCGGGACTAAAGAGCCAGAGCTCAACCCCCGCAAACACAACTAGGTGAGTACAACTAGGTGAACTAGGTGAGTACACACACACACACACACACACAACACACACACACACACACACACCACAACACACACACACACACACACACCCACACACACACACACATTAAGAGTCTGGAGTGGCTCCAGACTCTTAATCATGTGTCATTTCAACCATGGAAAGAGAGACTGGGAGAATGGGGGACCCACATGGAGGTGAAGATACATGGAGAGCTAAACTCTTGGAAGTGGCAACCAGGAATTTTCTGAGCCAGCACGTCAGAAAACCCACAAGAATGAGAGGCAATGAAGAACCATCTAGCCTCGACCTGATATTCACATTGAGTGAATCAGAAATAAGGGAAGTCAAAGTTTAAGTCCCCATAGGAATGAGTGACCACAGTGTATTAATATTTGAGTATTTGATGGAGGTAGGGATAACATATCCAAGGATGGGATCGGAAGGGAAAAGACTAAATTACCGAAGAGGAAAATATGATGAGATGAGAAACTTCCGAAGGGGAATTAACCATGGGAAACAGAACTCAGAGAGGAAGAATGTGCAGGATATGATGGATTATGTCACCCAGAAGTGCAGGAAGCTGCAGATAAGTTTATCCCAGTCAAAAGGAGAAAAACGAAAAACAACAGAAGAATGCATGGTTCAACCAGGAATGTAAGGTAACGAAGCAATTGAGTGAAAGAACATGGAGAAACTACAGGAATAACAGAACACCAGAGAGCAGGGAGAGATACCAGAGGGTCAGGAATGAGTACCTTAGAGTGAGGAGGGAAGCAGATAAACAGTTTGAAAATGACATCGCGAGTAAAGCCAAGACCCAACCAAAACTGCTCCACAGCACCACATCAGGAGGAAACAGCAGTGAAGGAACAAGTGATGAATCTGCGAAAAGGGGAGAACAGATACACAGAGAATGAATGACAAGGAGGTGTGTGAAGAACTCAACAAGAGATTCCAGGAGGTCTTCACAGAAGAACAAGGAGAAGGCCCTGCACTAAATGAGGCAAGCCAAGCAACCTTGGAGGAATTTGACTTCACCAGTGAGGAGGTCAAAAGGAATCTGTTGGAGCTGAAATGTGACAAAGGCTGTTGGGCCTGACAGAATCTCACCGTGGATACTAAAAGAAGGTGCAGAGGCACTAAAAGTGCCACTCTCTATGGTGTATAACAGGTCACTGGAAACAGGAGACCTACCAGAAAGTTGGAAGACAGCAAATGTAGTCCCAATATACAAAAAGGGTGACAGGCAAGATAAAGGCAAGAGGTGCTGAACTACAGGCCAGTTTCCCTACCTTGAATACCATGCAAGGTGATGGAGAAGATCGTGAGGAAAAGGCTCGTAGAGCATCTGGAGAGAAATAGTTTTGCGACACACCACCAACATGGGTTCAGACATGGTAAATCTGTCACGGTTAATAGAATTCTATGAACAACAACAAAAATTAAGCAAGAAAGAGAAGGGTGGGCAGACTGCATTTTCTTGGACTGTCGGAAAGCCTTTGACACAGTACTCCATAAAAGGCTGTTACAGAAGTTGGAGCAACAGGCAGGCGTAAAAGGTAAGTTGCTCCAGTGGATAAGGAGTATCTAAGCAATGGAAACAGCGAGTAACTGTGAGGGGGAGACATCAGAGTGGCGAGATGTCACCAGCGGAGTCCACAGGGCTCTGTACTTGGACCCATCCTGTTTCTGATATATGTAAATGATCTTCCAGAGGGTATAGACTCATTCCTCTCAATGTTTGCTGATGCTGCAAAAATTATGAGAAGAATCAAGACAGATGAAGATAGACAGAGACTACAGGATGACCTGGACAAACTGGTGGAATGGTCTAGAAAATGGCTGCTAAAGTTCAACTTAGGAAAGAGTAAAGTAATGAAATTAGGCGAAGGGAGCAGGAGACTGAACACCAGGAACCATCTGGGAGGTGAAATCCTGCAAGAGTCAAATAAAGAGAAAGATCTGGGGGGGTGGTATCACACGAACCTGTCCCAAGAGGCCCACATCAAAGGATATCATCAGCGGCATATGCTAGGTTGGCCAACATAAGAACTGCCTTTAGAAACGTGTGTAAGGAATCGTTCAGGACCCTGTATACCACTTATAATCCTGGATATGCAGCTCCTGCCTGGAGTCTATATCTATTAAACACAAGACAAGCTAGAGAAGATTCAGCGGTATGCCACCAGACTTGTCCCGGATTTGAGTGGTATGATCTACGAGGAAAGACTGAAGGAGATGAACCTCACGTCCCTGGAAGACAAAGAGTGAGGGGAGACATGATAACCACAACAAATTCTCATGGGAATTGACAGGGTGGACAAAGACAACTCTTCAGCACGGGTGGAACACGAACATGGGGACCAGGTGGATAAAGGTACCCACATGAGCCACAGAGACATTAGAAAGAATTTTTTCAGTGTCAGAGTATTAGTAAATGAATGCACTAGGAAGTGATTGTGGTGAGGCTGCTCCATACACAGTTTCAAATGTAGATATGATAGAGCCCAGTAGGCTCAGGAATCTGTACACCAGTTGATTGAGTACTTCCTAGTACTCTTTGTCGTATAACGCTTTGAAACTACTGACAGTTTTGGCCTCCACCTCCTTTTCCCTTAACTTGTTCCAACCGTCTATCACTCTCTTTGCAAAAGAAAACTTTCTAATATTTTTTCATCATCTGTGACCTCTTGTTCTTGAAGTTGATGGTTTCAAGAATTACTTTGTCAATTTAGTCGATTCATTTTAGTATTTTGTAACTGGTAATCAAATCACCTCTTTTTCTGCTATCTTCTAGTTTAGTCATGTTTAACACCTCTAGTCTCTCCTCGTAACTCTTGTTTTCAGTTCTGGAAGCCATTTTGTAGCATGCCGTTGCACCTTTTCCAGTATATTGATGTGCTTCTTGAGATTTGGCCACCATACAACTGCTGCATTTTCCAATTTTGGTCTCACAAAAGTCATGAACAGATTCTTTAGTATTTCACCATCCATATAATTAAAAGCAAGTCTGAAGTTGGATAGTATACGCTCCTCTCACAATGTTCTTTATGTGTTCATCTGGCGACAGCTTACTATCCAAAACCACCCCTAGGTCTTGCTCTTTATTAGAGTTATGTAATTGCTTTCCACATAGTTTGTAAGTTGTGTGTGGTCTATTTTCTCCGATTCCACATTACATAACATGGTATTTATTCACATTGAATTCCATTTGCCACTTGTCGCTCCAAACACTTATTTGATCCACATCACTTTGAACAGCATTACAATCGTCTGCGTCTCCTATCTTCCCCAGTATCTTAGCATCATTAACAAACATGTTCATATAATTCTGTATTCCTTGAGGTAGATCATTTATGGGGACGATGAACATTACTGGTGCAAGAACTGAACCCTGTGGTACTCCGTTAGTAACACTCCTCCAGTCAGATACATTGTCTCTGATTACCGCCTCATCTGTCTGTCTGTTAGAAAAAAATTTCATCCATTTCAACAGTCTCCCTGTCACCCCTTCAGCGTGTTCCAGGTTTCCAGAACAGCCTCTTGCGTAGGACGCAGTTAAAAGCCTTTTTTAGGTCCAGATAGACAGAGTCAACCTAACTATCTCTTTCCTGTAGAATCTCTGTGACTTTCTCATAATAACTTAAGATGATTTGTTACACAGGATCTTCGTGTTCGAAAACTATACTGTCCGTCCGTTATTATGTCTTTTTCTCTCGTGTGTTTGGTTTTAACTATTTGTGAGTGTGTGTGGGGGGGGGGGGCGGAGGGTGTGTGTGTGTGTGTATTTACTGTTTGTGCCTGCAGAATCGAGCTATTAGCTCTTGGACCCCGCCTTTCTAACAAATCTATTTTGCCATTATTATGTCTACTGCGTATATTTCTCTATAACACACGCACACACACACACACACAGGAAGCAGCCCGTAGCAGCTATCTAACTCCCAGGTACCTATTTAGTACTAGGTGAACATGTGCACCAGGGTGAAAGAAACTGGCCATTTGTTCCCGTCTCGGCCTGGAATCGAACCCGGCACCTTAGGACTACGACCCCCCCGAGCGCTCTCCACTCAGCCGCGAGGCCCCTGTGTGTGTGTGTGTGTGCGTGCGTGCGTGCGTGCGTGCGTGCGTGCGTGCGTGCGTGCGTGCGTGCGTGCGTGCGTGTGTGTGTGTGTGTGTAGAGTTCCTCGGGGTCATGTGGCGCTGCTCGTGTCGGACGAGCTGGTGGCGGTGCCCATGTCGGAAGTGCCGACATGAGCACCGCCCCTGGTACCTGTGTAGGTACCAG
Source organism: Procambarus virginalis (assembly GCA_020271785.1). Taxonomy (NCBI): domain Eukaryota; kingdom Metazoa; phylum Arthropoda; class Malacostraca; order Decapoda; family Cambaridae; genus Procambarus; species Procambarus virginalis. Next base: position 57,464,909 of record WNGS01001312.1, on the reverse strand, counting down.
GTGGCGGTGGAGGTACCTGTGTGTGTTTTGCGCTAGTGGCGGTGCCAGTGTCGGACGTGCAGTGTTGGTGGCGGTCGTGGCGGTGCCAGTTTTCGGGTGTGGCGTGGTGGTATCGTGTCTGTATATCAGTAACGGTGTCGGGCTTGCCGGTGTCTGGCACGAGTGTATGTTTGAGAAGTGGTCGTGTCGAAAGTGGCGGTGCCGGTGCCGAATTCGGCGGTGCGTCGCAGCGACAGCGGCGGCAACGGCGGTGGCAGCGCAAGCCGCGGCTGCTTGCGGAGGCGCAGTCGACCACCGCCGCCGCTGCTCCCGCTGCCTCACTCATGCACATGCGTCTCCACACACACACACACACACACACACACACACACACACACACACACACACACACACACACACGCACGCACGCACACACACACACACACACACACCACGCACACACACACACACACACACACACACACCACACACACCACACACACGCACACACACACACACACACACACACACATAAAGAGCCAGAGCTCAACCCCCGCAAGCACAACTAGGTGAGTACACACACACACTTGGAGGGATACCTTGGTGCGTCCGAGTTTCTCCCCCCCCTTCCCCCTTCTCCACTTTCCCTCTCTTCCCTCCCAGTACTATCTTCTCCACCTTCATCCTAACTAACATATAACATACTAGATGAATATTAGTGAGGATATATTTTTTTGTTTAATGAGATTCGAAGTTAGTGAAATTTGTAATGTACTGCCCTTAACCCAGACCATTCACTCTGAAAAGTTTTGTCATGCGTCTGGAAGTGTAATTTGGACAAACAGGCAGACAGCCAAGTCTCATATGTGTGTGTGTATATATATATATATATATATATATATATATATATATATATATATATATATATATATATATATATATACACACATTGAATGGAATGCTATTTCCATTCAAGTTGTGCTCACATATATAATATGACACAAGTACACATACACACAATTTAGAAAGTACTCAAATACACAAGCAGGGGGAGAGAGAGAGAGAGAGAGAGAGAGAGAGAGAGAGAGAGAGAGAGAGAGAGAGAGAGAGAGAGAGAGAGAGAGTAGAACATGTTGAGAGGTAGATATGAGAAGTGAGAGTATATAGGAAGTAGAGAGGTGGGTGACGGAGGGAGAGAGGGGGCCAGACACAAGAGAGACTCAGTCAGTAGAGGCAGTGTACTCCATTTTAAAGAGTGAATAATTGTGCAGGTTTTTAGGTGGTGTTGGGGTGGCAGAGCAGGGGGCGTTGAAGGGGGGCAGGGGGCGAAGCCTAGGCGCAGGCGCGCTCACCTCCTCTGACGGGCCTGTTGGTCACACCAGCCGCACTCCCTGCCTGTAGGTCACAGTCATACCGACGGGGGCTTTCCGGGGTTCTCCGCCCCCCAACCTCGTACCCTCACTTTCTGCCCCTCCCTTCTCCATCCCCCCCTTCCCCTCCCCGGTGGCTGGTGTGGATGAGAGCGTGTGAGGTGCAGTAGACGCATGGCGGCCGGTGTCCCCAGCCCGCCACACCCCGCCGTCGCTTCAGCCACAGTGTGACCACGGGGGCGGGGCGCCCGACCCCCACCTTTCCCCACACCCCCGCCAGCCACGCGGCCGACACACCATTGGCTCACACTATTTTAATTACAGAGCCAGTTTGTGGGGCCGTCACGTGAGGCGCGGCCCCGGTGGTGGGGCGGGGCTAGTCTGGTCCTGGCCGGCCGTGTGGCCACCCGGGGAGGAGCCAAGCAGCCGTGGGCGGGGCCACCTCTCCAGAAGGCCGGTTGGCTCCGCCTCGTCTACCGGCCCCGCCCCTCAGGGGAGGGGCTCGAGCAGACGCGGCGCCGCGTCCCCCGCCCGCCTCAGTTCCGCCGCGTCTGTCTAGTGAACTGCACGCTGCGCCCGACCTCCCGCGCCTGCACGCCCACACTAAGTGTTCTAACACACGCCCACGCACACCCACACCCACTCCAGCGATAGTGTGTTATAGTTGGCTCAAGTTTTTACCAGCAAAATTGTGTTGTAGTATAAGTAAGAGCCGATCAGTGACCCGACATATCGGAAAGTGTGGAGTGGAGAAAACAGGGCCTCATACCTCCGACCGTCCGCTGTGGAGCAGTAGCACAGCGGCCCCGTTGGCGGAGGTGGTTGTGCGGTGGCTGTGTCGGCAGCCGGCCTCACACCAGGCACGCCGCCTCCCACACCGCACTCACAACCTGGCTCCAGACACCAGGCTTCACACCAGCCCCGCCAGACCTGTGCTCGCACCACCTTCACCGCTTCCGGTGTTGCAGCATTTAGCGGCAGAAGACTAACAGCAGTATTGCCGCTGTCGCGACTTCCGCCACGAGCGCTGCGGCTGCGACGGAGGGTGAAGCGAGCCGTTGTGGCCCGCTAAGTGACCGCAAGGAAGATTGCGGCCAAGTGAACGCGGCCCCGGAGCGGCGGTGTCTGGCGTCGGTCGGTGTAAGTCAGGAGCGGCGATCGTCGCCGTCGGCAGCGGCGACGACGGCGGCGGCGGCGGTAACGGCGGGGACCTGTGGCAACGGTGTGGCGCGCGGTGGGCGTCTGGGTGGAGCAGCGGGGGTGTGCAGGAGACTGGTGGTGGTGGTGGTGCCAGCAGCAGCAGCAGCAGCGGCGGCAGCAGCAGCAGCAGCAGCAGCAGCAGCAGCAGCAGCAGCAGCAGCAGCAGCAGCAGCAGCCGCGCCGCTCCGCCACGCAGGTCGCTGCTGGTGACGGCCGCTCCACCTCCGCCCGCCCGACACCGACCCCTGCCTCGGCACCACCGCCCGACCCGCTCCACCCGACCCGACTCTGCTGCTCGGCGCCGCAGCTGGCTGCAACTCTGCAGGTGCACAGCCACACCACCCGCTAAGGATGTATGGTAGTGAAGTGTGACCTTTCCAGTGCTTACGTGATTAGTGTGTGAAACATGTAGGGGTGACCTGCCAGTCCAACGACTCGGCCACTGAGGGTAAGATCTTCGCTATTGTTGTGTGTTATGTCAGGTGTGTGGTGCCTCAACCCACTCCCTTGGTGTCAGGTGTGTGGTGCCTCAACCCACTCCCTTGGTGTCAGGTGTGTGGTGCCTCAACCCACACCCGTCTCGGCTCCCTTAACCTACTACTCCTCTCTAACCATAGTTCGTCACCGAAGCATCCCACTCTATCCCACATTGAAACGGTACATTTTCACCTTGTGCAGACGTCGTCCTGGACTTAATACTGGCATAGTGTCGAGGAATTTCGACGTGGTTTAGCGTAATTTGGTGAACGGGTTGGGAAACCTCGTTGGAAACTGAAACCCATGATGATCCACGACGACTGTCAATACCGGTGTACAGGAAATGTGGTCGGTGACTAAGACTGTGCCTCGGTACACAGAAAATGGGGTGCGTGAAGCGGTGGCTGGCATCAGCATGACAGTACTGGCCGCCCCTCACTCTGCCTCACAATCACACACACACAAGTTTAAAATATAAAAAAGATCGCAGAGTATCATGTTCAAGTGAGTTCACCTCTTCCTTCCCCATTTGCTCCACTTTCCTGTTCTATATTTCCCTTTCTCCCTTTCCCTTCAACTTCTTTATCTTCCCTCGTCATCCTCCCGTTCCCTACCTTCCTCCCTCTCCCTTTCCCGTACAATCCTCCTTTTCATCCCCCCTTTCCTTCCCCATCCCCCTTTCCTTCCCCCATCCCCCTTTCCTTCCCCCATCCCCCTTTCCTTCCCCCCCATCCCCCCTTTCCTTCCCCCCCCCATCCCCCTTTCCTTCCCCATCCTCCCTTCACACCCATCCCCCCCTTTCCTTTCCCCTCCCCAGCCTCCCTTTCCTTCCCATCCTCCATTACCCGCCACCATCCCCCCTCCTTACTTTCTTATCCAGTTCGTCATTATTGGG
>WNGS01001312.1:57443461-57454500 GCA_020271785.1 Procambarus virginalis | reverse complement strand
TAGTACCTCTTATCATAGATCCAACCTCAGGGTCAGGGTGAAGTTAGCAAGAACTCGGCAGCAGTAGACAGCCAGACAGGGAAAAGGTGGGCTAAACAACACTAGACAAAGTCATCACCAAATGTACTTAAAATATTAGGTTACAGGTATAATATATATATATAATATATATATATATATATATATATATATATATATATATATATATATATATATTGATAGCAGTCTTTCTTGTAAACATATGTTGTTGAATATGACCAAAAAGGTAAGATTAATAATTCTAACCCGAATTTTCTCATATTTCTTACGTTTTCTTCACTGTCGGTGGTAATAAAAATAATAATTCCCCCAAATTCATTTTTTAATTGTCTGACGCCTGAACGTGTTTCGTAATTCGTATTACATTTTTAAAGACTTAATTTAGATACAAATTATTCGTACTTATACTCTATTGGATGAGGTGACATGGTACAAAAGTTTTGGGTGAGGTGACAAACACAAGACAGAACACGAAACAATGGGTATAATTGGATAAGTGAACACATGAATGGAAGTAACTGCAGAAGGCCTATTGGCCCATACTTCCTCTTGCTGCTTCCATATGGTTCGGGGTCTTGACGTGGGTAGAATGTAGTTGTGCATTAATTGGCTGTTGACACATCAAAAAGTCAACACCAGCAATCAACAGCCAATTAATGCACAACTATATTCTACCTACTTCAAGACCCAGCAAGGACAGTCCACTCCTGGTGGACTGTTCTTGCTGGCCACTCCTGGTGGACTGTTCTTGCTGGCCACTCCTGGTGGACTGTCCTTGCTGGCCACTCCTGGTGGACTGTCCTTGCTGGCCACTCCTGGTGGACTGTCCTTGCTGGCCACTCCTGGTGGACCGTCCTTGCTGGCCACTCCTGGTGGACTGTCCTTGCTGGCCACTCCTGGTGGACTGTCCTTGCTGGCCACTCCTGGTGGACTGTCCTTGCTGGCCACTCCTGGTGGACTGTCCTTGCTGGCCACTCCTGGTGGACCGTCCTTGCTGGCCACTCCTGGTGGACTGTCCTTGCTGGCCACTCCTGGTGGACTGTCCTTGCTGGCCACTCCTGGTGGACTGTCCTTGCTGGCCACTCCTGGTGGACTGTCCTTGCTGGCCACTCCTGGTGGACCGTCCTTGCTGGCCACTCCTGGTGGACTGTCCTTGCTGGCCACTCCTGGTGGACCGTCCTTGCTGGCCACTCCTGGTGGACTGCCTTCTACCCTCCAACGTACCTCTCACATCACCTATAAGGAAATAAAATGCTATAGCACGAAGGAACTGTATGAGTAACTTGTGTAACAAGGTCACTCAAAGTGACCTAAGGTATGTGGACACTTGTGTGCCACCTGCAGATGAACATCACCTCCCGGAGATATCTGTAGCCGAGCCTAAGCCTACCAGTAGTAACGTCTAGAAGTCTGCTCACCTAACTGGATGTCCCTTATATATGTGGCACTGAAAATAATAGTGTGATGATAGATGGAATAACTAGTGTGAATTTCACTTTGTCCTGGCTACTAAATTGTGTTGCAGTTGTCATGGACTGTCTTTGGCTATCCAAAGACAGTCCATGATGGTAATACTCCCCTCTATAAGAGCACATGCTTTGGCTGACTCGTCAGTTCTATCATATATCAGTAGACCAATGTGGAAGGAAACCCAAAGGATACAAACGCTGACTCCGTCATTGATTACATCTCCGCCAAGCTTCAGACACAAGCACATCACAGTTGTCGTGAACAGTTCACTGCAATTATCTATGATGTTATTCCCAGTGAATTATTTCGGTGTAAATTATCACCTGGCCTGCCTCTAATCCAGCTTGCACTGAATAATTAGTACTGAGAAAACCATGATATCCAAGAGTAGCTGCAAGGTAATAGGAGTAAGACAACTAGTAACACATTAATAAAATATATTACATTAAAAACTATATATGTAATCACTACCTCTTGGTGACTACTAATTATGCTGCACTGCTGCCAACCGTTCCAGTATACTGGGACGGTTAGGTTAAAGAAGCACAGGCAAAGTTTATTAGCACCATTGGTCACTTAACAATACTGTATTAAGTATATACAATTCTGAAACAAGTGTGGTAACACTCAAAGTATTTCCCAAAATATTATCTAAATATTCACACCCGGAGCACTTGCAATAAAATCAATAGTAGGACTAACTGCGTTACCTGCAGCAACTCCATAATAACACAACAAGTGTACTTAAAGGTGCACAGATGAATGATCACCACATCCTGTCTTTGCCAATAACTATCATTTAGTTCAGCTTATCTCTTTAACATACCAGTTAAATAACTTCACTAAATGATAACCACCAATCACCTTCATGCATAAACAATAACGCTAACACAAACCATTCCCCAATACATAAGTTATCTGAACGTAATACTTCCCAACCTGTATAAATGTTTTTGCATACTCAGTCCAAGGAATTTGCGGAAGGCCCTTTGACAGACCGACCTTCGAGAAGTACTTTGCTTATCCAGTGTGATTATTCATGTGTCCACCAATGTTACCTTGCTGAGGCGGAAATAGTGCAGAGTCGCCAGGTGCCAACCAGATTGGGTACTAACAAGCAAGATGAGCGCCATGAACTATGGCTAGGCCTAGTCAGACCAAGCCTTAACAAAAAATCCACTTCCTGCTTCACGACAGCCCTCTTTTTTCTGGCTCCTTCCGATAGGTTGGAGTCAGATAGGTGTGTTGTGTGTAAGGTGGACATCATGTGACGTCCGTGTACGTGGTGACCTTCCCGGACAGGTTGGAGATCTGTCCGTGAAGCTATTGCACCTCCTCGTGCTGCTTACCTGTAAGTGATACAGTATCTCCACACCTAGAATGGCACAGATTAAGATTAGTAATCACCCTAACAGCTGTATCTTCTTCTTTACCAACACAATCCCCAGTGCAACCTGCAGGATTAGTACCTTGAAACTTCTTGAGTCTTGTAAGTGTACCATCATGAACTGCTTCAGGCTGTGTGGATTCCACATCTTATGCATATCTCTGCTAACTTTTCTACCAGAGAGTAATATAGGATGTAGGGTGTACTCAACCGAATGTAGGAGAGTAGGATGTACTCAATCGAAGTTTTAATAAATGAACTGGCTCATCAGGCTCGAATAACCTTTTTTTGGCCTTGACCTTTTTGTCGTATTTCTACATTGCCTGTTGGGCCTCCACTCGATTGGTGAAGATTAGGCCACCCAAGAGGTGGCACATGCATGAATAACCCGTAAGGCCTCCCCTCAATGCTTTAAAGTCAATTTCTAGCTACACTTCAACCTGTCTTTCTTGCATAATTGAGGTACTGCCCTCCTTCAGGGAAGTCTGTCTGCTAGCACCCTCTGAAACGTCTTAAGAGGCCCCGAGATCGAGTGACTAATTTTTTTTTTATTAATTCCTTAGGTACATCTGCATTAGTGCAGCTACCCTAGACTATATGAAGTGGAGTACAGTGTGTCAAAAAAGCTAACTAGTTGATGCTAGAAAATCCCCATCACACAGGATGGTTAGTCATACAGAGGCATGTGATAAGCAGTCTGCACTGGCAGATTCCGGATGCATTTTGAGGATATCATCAACACAAGATTGAATAAGGTAGCAGTGGTAATAAAGGTCACCATCTCGCAGGATGGTTAGTCATACAGGGCCATATGTTTAGTAGCCTGCACTGGCAAATTTTGGGTACATTGTGAGGATATCTTCAAGAATACGAGAGTGAATAAAGTAATTGCAAAGCTCCAGGTACCTCATGCCAACTGGTCTGAAAGGTCTAATAACTGGGCATTCAGTGATGTAGTGCGGGAGATCGTGCCGTAGTTCTTGCTCACAGAGTTTGCAACTGGAGTGCTCAGGATTGGGAGATCCGTCACCTGCAGCCACCTGCCACAGGTAACGGTAACCCAACCTGATCCTTGCAACCACTGTGTCGCACAGTCTAGTGGACGTTTTGTGCTGCCCATAGATGTAGGTTTCAGATCTGAACAAATCATAGCTTTTTATACTAGTACTTTCAGGTCGTTGGGAGTCAGTAAGTTCTTTCTTATCAGATCTGAATGTTTGGATCAATACAGTTTTGACAGCAGAGATGGGGATACCTAGATCTAAGTCAACTTCAAACTTGTTACATGCTAATTTGGCTGCAAGGTCTGTTTCATTATGATGGGTTATGTTTATGTGTGAAGGTATCCATACAAAGGAAATTCGAGACCCTTTACTCTGTGCATCAATTAGGTCATCGAGTGACTAAACACTACTTCAAAGGGGAACACCCTAAGGAATTCTGTAGCCCTTCCTGAGTGGTGAAGAATGTAAATGGTAAATTCTCGTCCCAATCTTGATCAGAGCAATCACCCCGGCCTTTAGCATCTGCTTCAGGGCTTGGTGGATCTGTCTTTGCAGATGATAGGGACTTAAAACACTTTGTGCTCAATTTCATGGGTTTAAAAAAATCGAAGGTATCAAATCTGACTGTTCCCAATATCAGTCTGGATGACTCTTGACAGACCAAACCCAGAAAAGAACCTCACCAATAAGAGTTTTACCCCTAATATTCTTCATGGCATAGGCTTCTAAAAGTCTGGTGCTTGTACACATGACAGTAAATAAGTAAACATTATCAGACTTTGTCCTGGGTAAAAAGTCCATAACAACGTGTTAAATTTGTTCCTGCATAACAAGAATGGGTCGTAATGGAGCCCTAGGCTCTGTGATTAGGTTCCCAATAATCTGCACGAGACAAACATGCTAAAAAAATGTGTCGCATTTCTTTGAGCTTCAGCTAATAAACAGCATGTTTACTTTATGACAAATGCTGGTGACTCTTTGATGCCCTCCCATAGGGTCATCATGGGCTGCTCGAAGTACTCTCTTCCTATACACAAGGAAGATTCTTTGGGTTTTCATTTTCTCATCAGAAGCTGATCTTTGAAATTAACATCGCCTCCTTCAGAATCTCCTAAGAGAGAACTATCTCAAGACATTGTAAAAGACTGGGGTCTGACGACTGCAACTTACTCGAAGATCACAAGGATCCAAGGTCTGGAGCGAGCTGCTGGATCAACGACAACAACCTGGCTTGCATTCTCCTTGTTGCAAGGTGTAAGCAGATTCTTTATTTCGGGCTCCTACTAGTCATCTATCCCGACCGTCAAATTCTCAGCGAGAGCCTTCTCCCCTTTCTACCTCTGGAGGGATGCTCTTCCCTGGCACACCTACTTTGGTAGTCACAGGGCTTCCTTTATTCGACTTATCAGCCATAGACGTAGTCACAGCTCACATGGTATATCACACCATCCTCTGCATCGACTTGTGTCAACACAACCGTGCCATCTGTCAACATGAATGAATATTCAGTTCAACGTACCTGCTTCCCATCTAAATCATTTCCCAAACGACATGGACTCGTGCGGACGGTAGCTGGGAACTAACTCCTCCTGTACAGTCTCTCCTCCTTGACCTCATCAGTGCTATCTAAATTAACATGAATTACTAGTGTCTACTTCTTTAGCACCTTGTAGAACACTCTCCAAAATAAGGGTCTGGGAAGCTCAGTGTCACACAACCAACTGGCTATTAGACACCTTCATCGCACAAAAGTTGTCTTTGGAACAGGAAAAATTTAAAGTTAATCATTCATTTAGGCTTGAGTTGCGCAATCTGAAATGTTTGTGGACTCTGCACTGCCCTACACACGGTAAAAACATTGTATTTCATTCATAAAAGATGCATAGACCAACAAGGGGTAACTGCATGACCCTCTTCTTACAATAGGTGCAAACCTCCTTAGGTTGGGACGACCATATCCACCGCTCATCCCCAGCAAGTTTACTGACGTCACCAGTCACCCCAGGGTGGTGCCCCAGCAGATCTCTTAAGAAATTTTGGTTTAGAGTAAGAAATGATCATGAGAGCGACGTGTGGATTATTAAATGGTTTAAATAATACGTTAGTGAATTTTTTAATATTAACAAATGGTGCCTTAAAATTAATTGAAGCTCATCAGCTAGCTTAGTTAATTTGTGAACATCCCTAGTTGTACCTTTTCTAGCTAAGTACACAAACAACAAGCTCCTCTACCAATAACAGGTTTTTAAGTGCCTCAAAATTACTAGTGTCTTAAGAGTTAGGTTGCTTCTCCTAAAAAAGATATCTACCTAACAAAAGCTGTGACTGATTACTACTATGCTTGAGCTGTATACATTTCTGTGAGTCTGGGGTAAGTTCACATCCCAATGAAAAGCATTTTTTAACTTACTGGTATTCAAAACTGACAAACGCCATGAAGAAAATATATCGTTGACTTTACCCACTAACTGCCCTTGTCTGATTGCAGCCCAATTGTTCTCTCGCCAGTCCACACTAACAGTTAATTTCTTAGTGTTGTACTCTTGTAATCAAGCTCGTGCTAAGGTAATCTACTGTAGTGAGGGGACCTTATTACTCTCCTCCCTTCTTGTTTGATTTAATCTGGGCTTCCAGCTGGATCCTGGCTAACTAACTCTGCCTCTCTGGTTCATCCTCTATGTTGTTTCTCCTTCCAATGGCAATCTCAATTTGTGAGCCTCTAATTCATTATACCTCAGTGCCAAATGGACACTTGCCTTACTGTCACACTCAGATGAAAAACGTCCTTTGGGCTAATGTTTTCCCTTAAGATAAGAAACCTGTACATCTTTTCTCAGTCATGGTGGCTTAGTTGAAGAGTTTAAGACAGTTTGAACAGTGTAAGAGCTCGCAAGCGCTGTTTTGTTGTCGTAGCAGCACTAGTAACCTCGGGGTTGTGACATATCTATGCTATTACACTGTTCAGTAAATGTAAACAAAGCCTCTATGGTTAAGACAAGATGTACAGGTTTCGTAAGTAGACACGTAAATGCTTGATGAATCCTAGCCCATCTGGAGTCCTTATCAACTGGTACCTTATATGTCGTTATTGTGACGTATTATCTTTAAGGCTGTACCTCACTGGCTGAGGGTGAGGTGCAGTACCTTCATTGTACCAGATGCAGGTTGTACACCACAGTAACAATACAATGAACAACAACATCTTGCATACACCGTAGCACTGCTAAGAGTCATCATGTACATTGATACTGTAACTACAACATACTGTACAACAATGTGCTACAGTGTGCAGGAGTATCATTGGTCACAGTAGATATTATCCTACAGTGGTATTATGAACAGAACGTGGTTCACTGAACATTCTTGTATCGTTGATCCAACGGTGTAATTCACTACCACAAATTTCATGCGGTCTTCTCATTTTCTAGGCCTTAATATGCCTAATTTGTAATTTAAAAAAAAATAAGGAATTTGGGAAATTTCTTGAAATATGGTGTGAAGAGTTTTTATGTTTGTGATGTTTTGTTAAATTATAATTAAGACCTTGATGTGACTGTATTTTATCTCTCTCTCTCTCTCTCTCTCTCTCTCTCTCTCTCTCTCTCTCTCTCTCTCTCTCTCTCTCTCTCTCTCTCTCTCTCTCTCTCTCATTCGAATAATTGCATAGTATGTATATGTATATACTGAAGGGCTTTAAACATCCCTTCCAATCTTTTGGTATATGAATGTCATCTTTCATTATTTCAATAACCGTTCAGTCATTTAAACTTTTTAAAGTATCTATCACACAAATTTTAGTTCGTGAGTTGTTTTGTATTAGAGTTCTTACCTATTGCCCTCAAGGAGCTCATCCCAATAAAATTACTCTTTTCTTGGCATTATATTTATTAGTTTACACATAAATGCTTAGGCTTTACCAACATTTTAAGTTTTATTTATATGAAATTGGCCAATTTTGTTTTTAAATTAATACTAAAAACTGAAGAATGTTTTGATTACATTAGTGAGTTGTTGGATATTATTTTACTTGTTTTCCAGTGACTTAAGTAAATACTTGCCACTTGAAAGTATTTCAAATTAAGTTTTCTTTTATATCTAAAAACTGCCTTTTATGCTCGAATCCGAAAATCTTTGTTAATATATTTCCGATTTTGATTAACACGATTCACACACCACAGTGCTGGAGGCCACACAAAGATATCAATACTTTCACCACAGTGCTGGAGGCCACACCAAGATATCAATACTTTAACCACAGTGCTGGAGGCCACACCAAGATATCAATACTTTCACCACAGTGCTGGAGGCCACACCAAGATATCAATACTTTAACCACAGTGCTGGAGGCCACACCAAGATATCAATACTTTAACCACAGTGCTGGAGGCCACACCAAGATATCAATACTTTAACCACAGTGCTGGAGGCCACACCAAGATATCAATACTTTAACCACAGTGCTGGAGGTCACACCAAGATATCAATACTTTAACCACAGTGCTGGAGGCCACACCAAGATATCAATACTTTAACCACAGTGCTGGAGGCCACACAAAGATATCATTACTTTAACCACAGTGCTGGAGGCCACACCAAGATAACAATAATTTTTCTTTCAACTTCTATATGTCAAATTTCTTGCACAATATACGTTTCGATTTTTCAGTAGCCAAAATCGCCAATATTTTTGTTTTTTTATTTACAAGAAATACTCTAATTTTAATTCACTATTTGATAAAAACATATTATACCTGTTTAATGATTGATAATGAAATCACTTCCAGAATATTTCTTGGAGATTAGACTTATTAAGATAATCTTATTTGATGTAGCCTAAAATATAAATTCTCATTAATAAATAATTAAACCAATTATATTTGAATAAAATAATTAAAACAGGTAATGCCCCTAAACCCCGTAGAATGTTTCTAAATTTATGTAGATCTCTTGTTGTATTAACAACCTAATATTGTTTTTTTATAAGAATTATTATTATTATTAATATTATTATTTTTATTTTTATTATTATTATTGTTAGTAGTAGTAGTAGTATATTATTATTATTTTTATTAAAGTATAAAGGTTTACAATATCGAAGAACTCCATAGACGTGTTGTGAGGATATAATTTATATCTTTTTTTTTCTTTAAGGAAATACAATATAAATCATATATACATAAGTTTTACAAGGCAATACTACATTATAATTCTTAGTGAACAAGTGTTTCATTAGTACAGAACATGATCTTTGAAACCTCTGAATGTTATACTTATTTGGGTGGTAGGAGCTACGTCGTATGGTCTGTCTTCCCCAAGTTTGAGAGGCTGTTGATTGGCTGTAAATCTAATTAATGTTATTGGTTGATCTCAAAATTCCAAGGTTTTGATTAGCTGTTTTTCTTATTGGTGTTGCTATCATTTTCCCGAAGTTCATTGAAAGAAATCCTGTGTTGTTGTAATTACAATGATTTATTATATGCTTATTTCCGATGGTGTTATTTTTATTGTTTTTACTTAATACAACTATGGATTTGATTTTAATACTTTTAGTTAGTTTTCCGTTTTCTGCTGATTTTTTTTTTTTTACTGGCCTGAGTTGATTGACAGTGTAAGGTGCATCATCTTAGTCACAGTGGACCACCTCACAGTGGACCACCTCACAGTGGACCACCTCACAGTGGCCCACCTCACAGTGGCCCACCTCACAGTGGACCACCTCACAGTGGCCCACCTCACAGTGGCCTACCTCACAGTGGACCACCTCACAGTGGACCACCTCACAGTGGACCACCTCACAGTGGCCCACCTCACAGTGGCCCACCTCACAGTGGCCCACCTCACAGTGGCCCACCTCACAGTGGCCCACCTCACAGTGGCCCACCTCACAGTGGCCCACCTCACAGTGGCCCACCTCACAGGGACCACTTCACAGCCCACTTGTTAGTATGGTGTAGTGTCATTTGTTATTGGAGGGGTTGTGTTACATGTTAGTGGGGGGGGTAGTGTCAGTTGTGAGAGTACTTTCACGTGCTAATAGGGGGTAGTGTCAGGTGTTAATGGGGAGAAGAGTCACTTGTTAATAGGGGGTTGTGTCAGATGTTAGTGTGTGTAGGTGGTTTAACACGTGTACAGTATTGACCTTTCCTATAACTCTTACTACAGTCAGTATTTTTTGTCTTTTCAGGTAAAAACCCATCTTCAACATTGGAGCTCTACCTTGGTGGTAAAGTGCGCTCTCTTTGTTTACACGGGTGAGTACAGGTGGAGACAGCTGCTGACTCCTGTTAGCAGGCTGAGAGCTTTCTCTTCCCATAGCTCATGGTAAGCCTTCCCTACTAGTTTTACACATAGGTGGGTACAGGAGCAGACGACTGCTGACTCTTGTTAGCTGGCTGAGAGCTTTCCCTTCCCATAGCTCGTGGTAAGCCTTACCCTACTAGTTTTACACATAGGTGGGTACAGGAGCAGACGACTGCTGACTCCTGTTAGCAGGCTGAGAGCTTTTCCTCCCATAGCTCATGGTAAGCCTTACCCTACTAGTTTTACACACAGGAGGGTACAGGAGCAGACGACTGCTGACAGTTGTAGAATATATAGTCAGCCTGTCCCCTCACTTGGTTGTTTGATTTCCTTGTTATCGTGTTATAGAACTCCGGCAAGTTTATCTAGTAGGATTTTCCTTTACCAAAACCGTGCTGGTACCTTGAGACAAATTTATGTTTTAAATGTTCACTCAAGCATCTTGCATGAGATACTTGTTAGTGATACGGGTCTGTAATTAAGGGTTTTTGTCTTCCTCTTTTCTTGTAGAATGGCACCACATTAACCATTTTCCCAGCAGTCAGGAAGTTCCGTTTCTAGAGAGGAATTGAATATTATGGCATGTGGGCTGGACAATGTATCCGTTTAGAGAGAGAGAGACAGGAGGGAGAGACAGGAGGGAGAGACAGGAGGGAGAGAGAGAGAGAGAGAGGAGAGGAGGAAGAGAGAGAGAGAGAGAGGAGAGAGAGAGAACGAGAGAGAGAGGAGAGGAGAGGAGAGAGAGAGAGAGAGAGGAGAGAGAGAGAGAGAGAGAGAGAGAGAGAGAGAGAGAGAGAGAGAGGAGAGAGAGAGGAGAGAGAGCGGGCTACATCCTCACC
>WNGS01001312.1:57416175-57428053 GCA_020271785.1 Procambarus virginalis | reverse complement strand
CCTCGTTTAGTATCCATGTGATATTTGTCTGGTCCCACGGCGTTTGTTACAACCAGTTCCTGTAGGTACTTCTGTAACTCTCTGCTGTCTCTGCCCGCCCAGGGTAGTGGTGTAGGTGAGGGTGTTATAAGGAGAGAGAGAGGGAGGGGGGGGGGGAGTGGTGTTGGAGAGGGGTGGTGGTAGTGGTGGTGAGGACCCCCCCCCCCCCGTCCCATGCACCACCCCCGCCGGCCAGGGGCAACCCGCCACAGTTCAAACTTGCAGTGTGCTTGTCTGCTTGCAACGGTCCAGGCGGCCTGGTGAACCGTCTCGCTCTCTCACACGCTGCTGTGGTAGTGTGGTGGTGGTGGTGGTGGTGCTGGTGGTGGTGCAGTGTGTGGTGAACACCACCAGTGTGGTGCTGGTGATTCTTGTGCTAAAACATGTGTGTGTGTGCTCGTGCCCTCTCTACACCTTTCCTCTTCCCTCCCATTTCTCCCTGTGGCTGCCCCGGGAGATGTGAGGGTCCCCCACGCCCCCCACCTCCCCCCCCTGGCTGTGCGTGGGAGGGGTGCAGCAGTTTGAATATAGCGAGCGTCCTACCCCCAGCAGTTGGTGGTGGCGGCGGCCCTGCCACCACCCTGCCACCCGCCACATGGGGCGCCGCTCCCCCTTCCTTCCCCCCCCCCAGCACCACCCCCGGGTCAACACCTCAGGGGCACCCCCGTTCCTGCCACCAGTGAGTGCCAGCTTGTACCTCACTATACCCAGGTAGCTCCCACGTACCCCAGCATAACACCCACACGTACCCCAGCATAACACCCACACGTACCCCAGCATAACACCCACACGTACCCCAGCATAACACCTACACGTACCCAGCATAACACCCACACATACCCCAGCATAACACCCACACGTACCCCAGCATAACACCTACACGTACCCCAGCATAACACCCACACGTACCCCAGCATAACACCTACACGTACCCCAGCATAACACCCACACGTACCCCAGCATAACACCTACACGTACCCCAGCATAACACCCACACGTACCCCAGCATAACACCTACACGTACCCCAGCATAACACCCACACGTACCCCAGCATAACACCCACACGTACCCCAGCATAACACCCACACGTACCCCAGCATAACACCTACACGTACCCCAGCATAACACCCACACGTACCCCAGCATAACACCTACACGTACCCCAGCATAACACCTACACGTACCCCAGCATAACACCCACACGTACCCCAGCATAACACCCACACGTACCCCAGCATAACACCCACACGTACCCCAGCATAACACCTACACGTACCCCAGCATAACACCCACACGTACCCAAGCATAACACCCACACGTACCCCAGCATAACACCCACACGTGCCCCAGCATAACACCCACACATACCCCAGCATAACACCCACACATACCCCAGCATAACACCCACACATACCCCAGCATAACACCCACACGTACCCCAGCATAACACCCACACGTACCCCAGCATAACACCCACACGTACCCCAGCATAACACCCACACATACCCCAGCATAACACCCACACGTACCCCAGCATAACACCCACACGTACCCCAGCATAACACCCACACGTACCCCAGCATAACACCCACACATACCCCAGCATAACACCCACATGTACCCAGCATAACACCTACACGTACCCCAGCATAACACCCACACATACCCCAGCATAACACCCACACGTACCCCAGCATAACACCCACACGTACCCCAGCATAACACCCACACATACCCCAGCATAACACCCACACGTACCCCAGCATAACACCCACACGTACCCCAGCATAACACCCACACATACCCCAGCATAACACCCACATGTACCCCAGCATAACACCACACGTACCCCAGCATAACACCACACGTACCCCAGCATAACACCACACGTACCCCAGCATAACACCACACGTACCCCAGCATAACACCACACGTACCCCATCATAAAACACACACACACACACACACACACACACACACACACACCACACACACACACACACACACACACACACACACACACACACACACATATGTACACCTACATAATGACATGCACACATGCAATAACTAAACTGATACACATATGTACACGACGACACCCACACTTTCGTATGTTACACCCGGCCCTAAAAATATTTACATTTCATGTGTACATATGTTGAAGACACACGTGGTGAGAGACTTAGGCTTCACGTGCTTACACAGTCGTGTGTACGCAGCGTAGGTTGCGCGTACATGTACACGCACATAATTAGCGTTCTTGCATATATCAGCGGTTAGTTTTCGCGTAAAAAATGACTTGCGTACTGTTCAAGGGAAGTTGTAACCCATGTACCCTAAAATACGCCATTCATCCCTAGTGATAACACATACACATTATATATATATATATATATATATATATATATATATATATATATATATATATATATATATATGACCGAAAAGGTAAGATTAATAATTTTAATTCTGTTAGAATTATTAATCTTACCTTTTCGGTCAGATTCAACAACATATATTGGTAGCAGTCTTTCTTGTAAACATATGTTGTTGAATCTGACCGAAAAGGTAAGATTAATAATTCTAACAGAATTAAAATTATTAATCTTACCTTTTCGGTCACATTCAATATATATATATATATATATATATATATATATATATATATATATATATATATATATATATATATATATATATATATATATATAATAATGTCAGAGCACGAGGGAAGAATTGAAACAGGAATTCCTTAAGTACTTTCGTATTTAATAATACATCTTCATAAGGGTGAAGATGTATTATTCTTCACTTAAGGAAATTCCTATTCCAATCCTTCCTTCGTGGTCTGACATTGTCACATTTTTCATCACGAGTTAATTTTCGTGATTTTCACACACACATTCTCTCTCTCTCTCTCTCTCTCTCTCTCTCCTCTCTCTCTCTCTCTCTCTCTCCTCTCTCTCTCTCCTCTCTCTCTCTCTCCTCTCTCTCTCTCTCTCATATATATATATATATATATATATATATATATGTATATATATACAATGAGAGAGAAAGTATGGTTTGTACATTAACACGTAATGAATAATAAATCTTCATGAAACATAAGACAAGAAAAACTAAAATCAGAAACGAAAGCTAACTTAGTCATACCTTAACTGACTTAGATATTATTTTAGCTTCCTTTACCTAACTAATCCAGTGTAGCCTGGTCTTTTGTTACCTAACCAAACCTAATTACCTTACCTAGCCCTGCCTAACCTAATTTCCTATACCCTAATAGTCAAGTATACAAATATATGTATAACTTCAAAGTAATATACACCAATGATATGATTGTGCAATATTCCGTTATATATGTGCATTGATACAACTTATCATCACATAGTATATCCACACTTTGCTGTCACAAAGTATAGAAAATCAAATTCTAATACTTTACTTATAAATATATCTTTAGTACATTTATAGGTGAGTTAGTTTACATAAGTTTACAGTGAATTATACACCTAAGAGAAGGTCATGATAACAGCATAACAAGAATATCCGACGATAAGAAAACAATTTAATGGATAAACATTAACTAATCATTCAATAAAATGGTACAAAAGGCTTTAACATCTCAGCTCTCACAATCAACAGAGTGTAAGCCTATCCCGGCTCAAAATTACTCCCAACACACAGCTCATACAACATAGATGACCAAAGAGCCACAGCTCAACCCCCGCAAGCACAACTAGGTGACTACAGATCTGGCATCATTAGGACTCCAAATGGGTGTGAGTAAGTCGTCTGCTTGTGGCAGTAACTACGGGATCACCATAGCCCGTGCTGCTTGGAACGTTCTGTTCCAAGTAGCGAATCTTAAACAACATTGTGGCAGTAGTTCCTTCAACACTCCAGGTATCCTGCTGATGGTCTCCCTGCTTGCTCTGCTGAGGGTCTCCCTGCTTGCTCTGCTGAGGGTCTCCCTGCTTGCTCTGCTGAGGGTCTCCCTGCTTGCTCTGCTGAGGGTCTCCCTGCTTGCTCTGCTGAGAAGTTGTTGTATTCTGTCTTGTATACCTGCTACACCAGTATACTGTATACCTGCTACACCAGTATACTGTATACCTGCTACACCAGAATATTGCATACCTGGTACACCAGTATACTGTATACCTGCTACACCAGTATACTGTATACCTGCTACACCAGTATACTGTATACCTGCTACACTAGTATACTATACACCTGCTACACTAATATATCACTCTCATAAGCTCTATTTCCTGACAGTTAAGTTAATATTTCTGGAAAAGTTGGATTTGCCAGTGATGATTGAGCGCCTAAAAATAAAGAATTGATTGAGTTGGCTGGATGAGCAAAGGATTATCATTCGTTTGTGAACTACGTCGACGAGTATGTTGTTAAAGATTTGCTACTTGGAACAAAAAGTTCAAATAGCACGGGCTATGATGAGCCCGTGACAGGTATGGGTGTGGACATGAGGCTACTGGATATGAGATTACAATGTGTGAGGGGTAGATTCTCAAGATTCGTCATGAATATTTACCTTCAAGCTTACCAAAATCAGCATTTTGTAGGTACACAGCCGTACAAGTTTATTAAACAATGTTAAATAACTCTACTTTCGACCAGGTGTTGAGATAACTGAATTCCTTTATGATATTTCTCCTAACTTTTAGGGTCTGTTTTGGCATCAGAAAATTTACATGTGAGTCCTTTGAGAAAATGATATATCCCAAATGCTTTACCAACACACAGTATACCCACACCTTACCGACACACAGTATACCTACACCTTACCGTCACACAGTATACCACACCTTACCGTCACACAGTATACCTACACCTTACCGTCACACAGTATACCTACACCTTACCGTCACACAGTATACCCTCACCTCACCTTACAACCAATCCTCCTAAAATAATAGTTCTTATATCAACTATTTGACGGAACGTACAATAATGGACTGTTGAAATATACAATGTTCGCTTTATGTACTATTAATTTTACACACACTATACCATATCAGTTCAGAAAATAAAAGCCAAAACTAAACTTTCTTATGCCTAGTATACCACTATGCAAAATTAGGCCTATATTTGGTTACTTAGGCTTTGGAGAGGGTAATTTAGGTTCTATAGTTACGGCTCCATTTGTTTAAGCTTGTCTTTTGGAGCAATCCAGTGGTACAAAATGTGAACAGTTTTGGATCCAAGAGTCCATTTGTGTACGTTTGATAATATAGTTACTATAAGCACTGTGATTTTTGGAGACTAGGCTGATATATATAACAATATTGTGGTACAACTGAACTTTGTAACTTAGGTATACAACAGAGATAGTAAATATAGATAGTCCCGATTTTGTAATTATTTCAACTTACCATACACGCACGCAGGTACACACGGGAACATATTGGAGTGACAGGTAGGCTTCTAACATGGGTGAAAATGTGTTTGACAGAAAAATGAGGGAAGTAATCACAGGCAATATATCAGACTGGAGAAATGTCATAAGTGGAATACCACAGGGTTCAGTTCTTGCACCGGTAATGTTCATTGTCTACATAAACGATCTACCAGATGGATTACAGAGTTATATGAACATGTTTGCTGATGATGCTAAGACCTGGACAAAATAAGTACAGTATATGGAGCACCACTTGGCAAGTGGAATTTAATGTGAATAAATGCCATGTTATGGAATGTGGAATAGGAGAACATAGACCTCACACAACCTATATATTATGTGAGAAATCTTTAAAAAATTCTGATAAAGAAAGAGATCTAGGAGTGGTTCTAGATAGAAAACTATCACCTGAGGACCACATTAAGGACATTGTTCGAGAAGCCTATGCTACACTTTCTAACTTCAGAATTGCTTTTTAAATACATGGATGGTGAAATACTAAAGAAATTGTTCACGACTTTTGTTAGACCAAAGCAAACTGGAAAAGTTTTTTTATTATTATTATTATTTTCGACCACAGACGTGGCCACACATTTACAATGCTAACGAACATATATACTGTACATTTTATTCTGTCCTCCATGGACAGGGTGAGAGATCTGTTAAACATATAGTTCAGGGATTTATTGAACAACCAACGGGTGCGAAGACATGCAACTAAGAAACCCTTCATGCAAACTGCACCTACTATCAAGAAGAAGAAGAAGTGGCTCCCAGAGCTGAAGGACAAGAGCTACGAGGAGAGGTTAGAGGCATTAAATATGCCAAAAGTAGAAGATAGAAGAAAAAGAGGTGATATGATCACTACGTACAAAATAGTAACAGGAATCGATAAAATTGATAGGGAAGACTTCCTGAGACCTGGAACTTCAAGAACAAGAGGTCATATATTTAAACTAACTAAACAAATCTCCCAAAGAAATATAAGAAAATTCACTTTCGCAAACAGAGTGATAGACGGTTGGAACAAGTTAATTGAGAAGGTGGTGGAGGCCAAAACCGTCAGTAATTTAAAAGTTTATATGACAAAGAGTGTTGGGAAGACGGGACACCACGAGCGTAGCTCTCATCCTGTAACTACACTTAGGTAATTACACTTAGGTAATTACTAAGGCAGGTGATCAATATGTAAGTGACTGAAATAAAATATACTGTATAGATGTATAAACATACATTACAAAGATGAAAACAACTGGTAAATATATTACAAAAATAGAATGATGAGAAGACAAATTGAAGAACTAAAATAAACTAATCATTCCATGAAGTTATATACAATTTTTCACTTTTAGTGTTGTCATTACTACTAAACACTGTTTTACCAACATATATCACCACTCAAATGTTAAGCTAATTTTGCTTAAGCTTGTTTAGAAATGTAAGCTTAGTTCAAATTGCTGTACACTACTTTAGTCCAACCACAATTGTAACGATGTACGACGCTTCCTGCCAATAATGTCAACATCTGTCTTGGAATTCGTCTACTGAATGCTACTTTTTAGTCGAATAAGTTCATTTGATTCCGAATTTACAAAATCACTTTCTCAAGGACCATATTTACAAATTGATTTTCTCTAGATCCATATTTATAAATAAATTTTCTCAGTGTTAGGATTTTACACTTCGCTTTCTCAAGCTTAATATTTCTCAAGTTGACTTCCACAGGCTCAATAATGCAGACTAAACCACATGTTATACTTATTGATACTACCAGCAGCCTACAGTGTGCATGTCAAATTTGTCAACAACTGAAGAAAACACGAATTTCATGAAATCTCATATTTTAAGAAGTACACAAGTGCACTAGAGTGTGTGTTAAACAGGTGCACTAGAGTGTGTGTTAAACAGGTGCACTAGAGTATGTGTTAAACAGGTAATTACCTAAGTGTAATTACCTAAGTGTAGTTACAGGATGAGAGCTACGCTCGTGGTGTCCCGTCTTCCCAACTAGAGTGTGTGTTAAACAGGTGCACTAGAGTGTGTTAAACAGGTGCACTAGAGTGTGTGTCAAACAGGTGCACTAGAGTGTGTGTTAAACAGGTGCACTAGAGTATGTGTTAAACAGGTGCACTAGAGCATGTGCTAAACAGGTGCACTAGAACATGTGCTAAACAGGTGCACTAGAGTATGTGTTAAACAGGTGTACTAGAGCATGTGCTAAACAGGTGCACTAGAGCACGTGTTAAACAGGTGTACTAGAGCACGTGCTAAACAGGTGCACTAGAGCATGTGCTAAACAGGTGTACTAGAGCACGTGTTAAACAGGTGTACTAGAGCATGTGCTAAACAGGTGCACTAGAGTATGTGCTAAACAGGTGCACTAGAGCACGTGTTAAACAGGTGTACTAGAGCATGTGCTAAACAGGTGCACTAGAGTATGTGCTAAACAGGTGCACTAGAGCACGTGTTAAACAGGTGCACTAGAGCATGTGCTAAACAGGTGCACTAGAGCACGTGTTAAACATGTGCACTAGAGCATGTGCTAAACAGGTGCACTAGAGCATGTGCTAAACAGGTGCACTAGAGCATGTCTTAGGCCTACCCAAGCACAAGATTACCAGACAATTTTTGTATATACAATATTTTTGTGTGAACTAAGTAGTCGGGAATACGAAATGTTCGTGACCTGACCTGACCTGACCTGACCTGACCTGACCTAACCTAACCTAACCTAACCTAACCTAACCTAACCTGACGTTTGTCACTCCAAGCAGTGTCTCTTGGGGTCATATCGAGATTATTAAAGAAATGATGATTTAATCGTAAATGTCTTACACTAGGCTAGCTACTCAGTGTGGCAAAGTAAGTCCTTTTTCACAGGCTAAAGACGTTATTTGTCGATACACTATTAGTTTAATAGCATAGGGGATACGTACACAGGGATGTGTACCACATTTTCGGTGTGTATATATATATATATATATATATATATATATATATATATATATATATATATATATATATATATATATATATATATAATATATACAGAAAGTTGACTGTAGTCCTGGTTTATGTTCAGGACTAGATATTCCTACTTGCAGGTTGGTTGGTGATTAATTAGGGTATTGCAGCCTATCCTCCTGTTTTGGTAGTACTTATAGGAAGGATGAGGACTATAGTACATATACCGACGTACAACGCAATTAGATAGTAGAAATGTGTACTATTGAATTTGGACGAACCGGAAAACGACTTTCTACTTATGTTGCAAAGACTAACTTAACCTTACCTAATCTTCCTAGGCCTAATGCACGCCATATGAGGCCTATTATAGTACATATGTGTATTGTACTAGGCCTAGCAATATTTAAGTTTGTTTTTAGCTTCATTTATTTTTGGACTCTATAAAGTGAATAGTACAAAAGTCGTACTATCTAATTGCTTAGTACGTCAATGTTTGTACTATAGTGTTCATAGTTACAACAAGTACTATCTAAAGAGGAGGGTTGTGATGGCTTTAATAACCCTCCAGAGGTTGATAGGCCTTAATGACCTTTCAGAGGTTGATGGGCCTTAATGACCTTTCAGAGGTTGATGGGCCTTAATGACCTTTCAGAGGTTGATAGGCCTTAATGACCTTTCAGAGGTTGATGGGCCTTAATGACCTTTCAGAGGTTGATGGGCCTTAATGACCTTTCAGAGGTTGATAGGCCTTAATGACCTTTCAGAGGTTGATGGACCTTAATGACCTTTCAGAGGTTGATGGGCCTTAATGACCTTTCAGAGGTTGATGGGCCTTAATGACCTTTCAGAGGTTGATGGGCCTTAATGACCTTTCAGAGGTTGATGGACCTTAATGACCTTTCAGAGGTTGATGGGCCTTAATGACCTTTCAGAGGTTGATGGGCCTTAATGACCTTTCAGAGGTTGATGGACCTTAATGACCTTTCAGAGGTTGATGGGCCTTAATGACCTTTCAGAGGTTGATAGGCCTTAATGACCTTTCAGAGGTTGATAGGCCTTAATAACCTTTCAGAGGTTGATGGACCTTAATGACTGCCCGCCATGGGATGATGGTAGACCTTGAGCCCAAAACCAAACGAAATCATTTAAAAAAAAATCCACCTCGATTATGCATGTTCTATCCATTTCATCAACCGTAAAAAACGCAGTGGTTTACCGTAACTAAGAGCGTCAAAAGTGTACGCTAACCAGGGGCCAGATTCACGAAAGCAGTTACGCAAGCACTTACGAACATGTACATCTTTCCTCAATCTTTGACGGCTTTGGTTACATTTATTAAACAGTTTACAAGCATGGAAACTTCCCATTCAACTGTCGTTACTGTTATAAACAGCCTCCTGGTGCCGCCAAAGATTGAGAAAAGATGTACAGGTTCGTAAGTACTTACGTAAGTGCTTTCGTGAATCTGGCCCCTGGAGAGTTGCAGTAGAGTATGGGGGGTATCGCTGTTAGCCTAATTATTATGTTTTGATGGCGATTGTTTTTATTGTGATTATTACATTATTTTGTTGATTGGTTGATATACATGTTTATTCACTAGTCATTTAAGAATAGGTTAATAGGCCTAATGTGATTTTAAACACGAGTATAAAAAAATTTAAAGAAAATGAAATGTGGGACCGATGCCCAGATTGTACATATAGGCAACAGGATAATATTAGGCCTAGTTTTATGTAAAAAACAACTACAAATTCAAACATTGGTTCAGTAACGTGGGAAACAAAAGCGTGTTAGGCTTACTGGAGAATTATATTCGATTTGTTATTTAACAAAGTGCTAAACAATGTTGTTAAACATGTTGCGTGAGTGTATTGTGATCATAGGAGTACTATGTGACCCAAGGCCTACCCTAGTTTGAATTAACCTTGAAATTAAGCCCACTGTTGCTGACCATAATTCATCACACACTTGCGGCATCGTTACCAGAATATTTCAACACTTGGCTCCTGTAGTTCTGTATACCGCACTACAACTTCCGGGTGTATAGTCACAAAGGTATACTCCGCCTCTCGGTGTCTATAAACAGTTTACTTTAGTTCTGGAATATGTTTAGGACTAAAGTATACTTGCCTTAATAACCCTCCAGAGGTTGATAGGCCTCTATACACCTCCATAGGTTGATAGGCCTCTATACACCTCCATAGGTTGATAGGCCTCTATACACCTCCAGAGGTTGATAGGCCTCTATACACCTCCAGAGGTTGATAGGCCTCCATACACCTCCAGAGGTTGATAGGCCTTAAACCGAACACCAAAATACACAAGCTCGAAGCCTGGACCCCAAATCTTAACAATACCTTGAGAAGTTATTATAGTAATTAAATCCAGCTTGCTAGAACGTGACTGACTTAGCGAGGTTGCGCATGGTGTTTATGTCCTTAAGATACCTACATCAGTATATCCTTACACAACAACTTTACTCACTTAAAGTTTATTTGCATGTTTTATATTTGTCAGGGTGATTTTGTCCATTTGATACCCATCCCGTGGGTGGTAGTGGGCTGTATACCGATCCTGTGGGTGGTATTAGGCTCCATACCTCATCCCTGGGTGGTAGAGGACCCCATACCCATCCTGTGGGGTGGTATTGGGCCCCATACCCATCCCGTGGGTGGTAGTGGACCCCATACCCATCCCGTGGGTGGTAGTGGGCCCCATACCCATCCCGTGGGTGGTAGTGCACCCCATACCCATCCTGTGGGGTGGTAGTGGACCCCATACCCATCCCGTGGGTGGTAGTGGACCCATACCCATCCCGTGGGGTGGTAGTGGACCCCATACCCATCCCGTGGGGTGGTAGTGGACCCCATACCCATCCCGTGGGGTGGTAGTTACAGGTAGTTGCAGGTATTTAAAGGTTACAGGGCACATAATGGGCTCAGGAACTTGAATCTAAATTCATTTAGCGAGGAAATAAGAATCATTTTAAACTAGTTGCACAGATAATGTCTATATTAATATACTTTTATAGCACAAGTGCTTGAAGAACTAGTGCCACACCAGTGTGTAAGCCAAGCTATAAAAATGTGTGGTGAGGCAGTTGTTACTACTACACCTGCACCACCTCACACCCTTACAGTAGGCTGCAGCTAGAGTTTAGTCGCGCGCATCACCTTCGGGGAATCAAATTGGCTAAAGTTTCTGATGGTATATCGTTTGGAATTAAATATTAACGCATTTCTTGAACACTTGTAATGGGGTTATCTCTAAATTCTGAAATTTGTTCATATTCAATTACAAAGTATTACATACTAAACCAATAACTCTGGTACTTTTCGTCTTTCTTTCCATAGGGCTTAGTACCTCTTATCATAGATCCAACCTCAGGTCAGGGTGAAGTTAGCAAGAACTCGGCAGCAGTAGACAGCCAGACAGGGAAAGGTGGG
>WNGS01001312.1:57401267-57415175 GCA_020271785.1 Procambarus virginalis | reverse complement strand
AGACAAGAAAAACTAAAATCAGAAACGAAAGCTAAACTTAGTCATACCTTAACTGACTTAGATATTATTTTAGCTTCCTTTACCTAACTAATCCAGTGTAGCCTGGTTTTGTTACCTAACCCAAACCTAATTACCTTACCTAGCCCTGCCTAACCTAATTTCCTATACCCTAATAGTCAAGTATACAAATATATGTATAACTTCAAAGTAATATACACCAATGATATGATTGTGCAATATTCCGTTATATATGTGCTTGATACAACTTATCATCACATAGTATATCCACACTTTGGTGTCACAAAGTATAGAAAATCAAATTCTAATACTTTATATAAATATATCTTTAGTACATTATAGGTGAGTTAGTTTACATAAGTTTACAGTGAATTATACACCTAAGAGGTCATGATAACAGCATAACAAGAATATCCGACGATGAGAAAACAATTTAATGGATAAACATAACTAAACATCATTCAATAAAATGATACAAAAGGCTTTAACATCTCAGCTCTCACAATGAACAGAGTGTAAGCCTATCCCGGCTCAAAATTACTCCCAACACACAGCTCATATAACATAGATGACCAAAGAGCCACAGCTCAACCCCCGCAAGCACAACTAGGTGACTACAGATCTGGCATCATTAGGACTCCAAATGGGTGTGAGTAAGTCGTCTGCTTGTGGCAGTATCTACGGGATCACCATAGCCCGTGCTGCTTGGAACGTTCTGTTCCAAGTAACGAATCTTAAACAACATTGTGGTAGTAGTTCCTTCAACACTCCAGGTATCCTGCTGATGGTCTCCCTGCTTGCTCTGCTGAGGGTCTCCCTGCTTGCTCTGCTGAGGGTCTCCTGCTTGCTCTGCTGAGGGTCTCCCTGCTTGCTCTGCTGAGAAGTTGTGTATTCTGTCTTGTATACCTGCTACAGCAGTATACTGTATATCTGCTACACAGAATATGATACCTGGTACACCAGTATAGGTATACCTGCTACACAGTATACTGTATACCTGCTACACCAGTATGCTGTATACCTGCTACACCAGTATACTGCTTATACTGCTACACCCGTATACTATATACCTGCTACACCAGTATACTGTATACCTGCTACACCAGTATACTGTATACCTGCTACACCAGTATACTGTATACCTGCTACACCAGTATACTGTATACCTGCTACACCAGTATACTGTATACCTGCTACACTAGTATACTATACACCTGCTACACTAATATATCACTCCCATAAGCTCTATTTCCTGACAGTTAAGTTAATATTCTGGAAAAGTTGGATTTGCCAGTGATGAGTGAGCGCCTAAAAATAAAGAATTGATTGAGTTGGCTGGATGAGCAAAGGATTATCATTCGTTTGTGAACTTCGTCGACAAGTATGTTGTTGTTGTTTAAGATTTGCTACTTGGAACAAAAAGTTCCAAATAGCACGGGCTATGATGAGCCCGTGACAGGTATGGGTGTGGACATGAGGCTACTGGATATGAGATTACAATGTGTGAGGGGTAGATTCTCAAGATTCGTCATGAATATTTACCTTCAAGCTTACCAAAATCAGCATTTTGTAGGTACACAGCCGTACAAGTTTATTAAACAATGTTAAATAACTCTACTTTCGACCAGGTGTTGAGATAACTGAATTCCTTTATGATATTTCTCCTAACTTTTAGGGTCTGTTTTGGCATCAGAAAATTTACATGTGAGTCCTTTGAGAAAATGATATCCCAAATGCTTTACCGACACACAGTATACCCACACCTTACCGACACACAGTATACCTACACCTTACCGTCACACAGTATACCCACACCTTACCGTCACACAGTATACCTACACCTTACCGTCACACAGTATACCTACACCTTACCGTCACACAGTATACCTACACCTTACCGTCACACAGTATACCCTCACCTCACCTTACAACCAATCCTCCTAAAATAATAGTTCTTATATCAACTATTTGACGGAACGTACAATAATGGACTGTTGAAATATATACAATGTTCGCTTTATGTACTATTAATTTTACACACACTATACCATATCAGTTCAGAAAATAAAAGCCAAAACTAAACTTTCTTATGCCTAGTATACCACTATGCAAAATTAGGCCTATATTTGGTTACTTAGGCTTTGGAGAGGGTAATTTAGGTTCTATAGTTACGGCTCCATTTGTTTAAGCTTGTCTTTTGGAGCAATCCAGTGGTACAAAATGTGAACAGTTTTGGATCCAAGAGTCCATTTGTGTACGTTTGATAATATAGTTACTATAAGCACTGTGATTTTTGGAGACTAGGCTGATATATATAACAATATTGTGGTACAACTGAACTTTGTAACTTAGGTATACAACAGAGATAGTAAATATAGATAGTCCCGATTTTGTAATTATTTCAACTTACCACCATACACGCACGCAGGTACACACGGGAACATATTGGAGTGACAGGTAGGCTTCTAACATGGGTGAAAATGTGTTTGACAGAAAAATGAGGGAAGTAATCACAGGCAATATATCAGACTGGAGAAATGTCATAAGTGGAATACCACAGGGTTCAGTTCTTGCACCGGTAATGTTCATTGTCTACATAAACGATCTACCAGATGGATTACAGAGTTATATGAACATGTTTGCTGATGATGCTAAGACCTGGACAAAATAAGTACAGTATATGGAGCACCACTTGGCAAGTGGAATTTAATGTGAATAAATGCCATGTTATGGAATGTGGAATAGGAGAACATAGACCTCACACAACCTATATATTATGTGAGAAATCTTTAAAAAATTCTGATAAAGAAAGAGATCTAGGAGTGGTTCTAGATAGAAAACTATCACCTGAGGACCACATTAAGGACATTGTTCGAGAAGCCTATGCTACACTTTCTAACTTCAGAATTGCTTTTTAAATACATGGATGGTGAAATACTAAAGAAATTGTTCACGACTTTTGTTAGACCAAAGCAAACTGGAAAAGTTTTTTATTATTATTATTATTTTCGACCACAGACGTGGCCACACATTTACAATGCTAACGAACATATATACTGTACATTTTATTCTGTCCTCCATGGACAGGGTGAGAGATCTGTTAAACATATAGTTCAGGGATTTATTGAACAACCAACGGGTGCGAAGACATGCAACTAAGAAACCCTTCATGCAAACTGCACCTACTATCAAGAAGAAGAAGAAGTGGCTCCCAGAGCTGAAGGACAAGAGCTACGAGGAGAGGTTAGAGGCATTAAATATGCCAAAAGTAGAAGATAGAAGAAAGAGGTGATATGATCACTACGTACAAAATAGTAACAGGAATCGATAAAATTGATAGGGAAGACTTCCTGAGACCTGGAACTTCAAGAACAAGAGGTCATATATTTAAACTAACTAAACAAATCTCCCAAAGAAATATAAGAAAATTCACTTTCGCAAACAGAGTGATAGACGGTTGGAACAAGTTAATTGAGAAGGTGGTGGAGGCCAAAACCGTCAGTAATTTAAAAGTTTATATGACAAAGAGTGTTGGGAAGACGGGACACCACGAGCGTAGCTCTCATCCTGTAACTACACTTAGGTAATTACACTTAGGTAATTACTAAGGCAGGTGATCAATATGTAAGTGACTGAAATAAAATATACTGTATAGATGTATAAACATACATTACAAAGATGAAAACAACTGGTAAATATATTACAAAAATAGAATGATGAGAAGACAAATTGAAGAACTAAAATAAACTAATCATTCCATGAAGTTATATACAATTTTTCACTATTAGTGTTGTCATTACTACTAAACACTGTTTTACCAACATATATCACCACTCAAATGTTAAGCTAATTTTGCTTAAGCTTGTTTAGAAATGTAAGCTTAGTTCAAATTGCTGTACACTACTTTAGTCCTACCACAATTGTAACGATGTACGACGCTTCCTGCCAATAATGTCAACATCTGTCTTGGAATTCGTCTACTGAATGCTACTGTTTAGTCGAATAACTTCATTTGATTCCGAATTTACAAAATCACTTTCTCAAGGACCATATTTACAAATTGATTTTCTCTAGATCCATATTTATAAATAAATTTTCTCAGTGTTAGGATTTTACACTTCGCTTTCTCAAGCTTAATATTTCTCAAGTTGACTTCCACAGGCTCAATAATGCAGACTAAACCACATGTTATACTTATTAATACTACCAGCAGCCTACAGTGTGCATGTCAAATTTGTCAACAACTGAAGAAAACACGAATTTCATGAACTCTCATATTTTAAGAAGTACACAAGTGCACTAGAGTATGTGTTAAACAGGTGCACTAGAGTGTGTGTTAAACAGGTGCACTAGAGTGTGTGTTAAACAGGTGCACTAGAGTATGTGTTAAACAGGTGCACTAGAGTATGTGTTAAACAGGTGCACTAGAGTGTGTGTTAAACAGGTGCACTAGAGTGTGTGTTAAACAGGTGCACTAGAGTGTGTTAAGCAGGTGCACTAGAGTATGTATTAAACAGGTGCACTAGAGTATGTGTTAAACAGGTGCACTAGAGCATGTGTTAAACAGGTGCACTAGAGTATGTGTTAAACAGGTGCACTAGAGTGTGTGTTAAACAGGTGTACTAGAGCATGTGCTAAACAGGTGTACTAGAGCATGTGCTAAACAGGTGCACTAGAGTATGTGTTAAACAGGTGTACTAGAGCATGTGCTAAACAGGTGTACTAGAGCATGTGCTAAACAGGTGCACTAGAGTATGTGCTAAACAGGTGCACTAGAGTATGTGCTAAACAGGTGCACTAGAGCACGTGTTAAACAGGTGTACTAGAGCATGTGCTAAACAGGTGCACTAGAGTATGTGCTAAACAGGTGCACTAGAGCACGTGTTAAACAGGTGCACTAGAGCATGTGCTAAACAGGTGCACTAGAGCACGTGTTAAACATGTGCACTAGAGCATGTGCTAAACAGGTGCACTAAAGCATGTGCTAAACAGGTGCACTAGAGCATGTCTTAGGCCTACCCAAGCACAAGATTACCAGACAATTTTTGTATATACAATATTTTTGTGTGAACTAAGTAGTCGGGAATACGAAATGTTCGTGACCTAACCTGACCTGACCTGACCTGACCTGACCTGACCTAACCTGACGTTTGTCACTCCAAGCAGTGTCTCTTGGGGTCATATCGAGATTACTAAAGAAATGATGATTTAATCGTAAATGTCTTACACTAGGCTAGCTACTCAGTGTGGCAAAGTAAGTCCTTTTTCACAGGCTAAAGACGTTATTCGTCGATACACTATTAGTTTAATAGCATAGGGGATACGTACACAGGGATGTGTACCACATTTTCGGTGTGTGTATATATATATATGTATATATATATATATATATATATATATATATATATATATATATATATATATATATATATATATATATATACAGAAAGTTGACTGTAGTCCTGGATTATGTTCAGGACTAGATATTCCTATTTGCAGGTTGGTTGGTGATTAAGGTATTGCAGCCTATCCTCCTGTTTTGGTAGTACTTATAGGAAGGATGAGGACTATAGTACATATACTGACGTACAACGCAATTAGATAGTAGAAATGTGTACTATTGAATTTGGACGAACCGGAAAACGATTTTCTACTTATGTTGCAAAGACAAACTAACTTAACCCTACCTAATCTTCCTAGGCCTAATGCACGCCATATGAGGCCTATTATAGTACATATGTGTACTGTACTAGGCCTAGCAATATTTAAGTTTGTTTTTTAGCTTCATTTATTTTTGGACTCTATAAAGTGAATAGTACAAAAGTCGCACTATCTAATTGCTTAGTACGTCAATGTTTGTACTATAGTGTTCATAGTTACAACAAGTACTATCTAAAGAGGAGGGTTGTGTTGACTATTGTGATGGCTTTAATAGCCCTCCAGAGGTTGATAGGCCTTAATGACCTTTCAGAGGTTGATGGGCCTTAATGACTGCCCGCCATGGGATGATGGTAGACCTTGAGCCCAAAACCAAACGAAATCATTTAAAAAAAAAACACCTCGATTATGCATGTTCTTTCCATTTCATCAACCGTAAAAAACGCAGTGGTTTACCGTAACTAAGAGCGTCAAAAGTGTACGCTAACCAGGGGCCAGATTCACGAAAGCACTTACGCAAGCACTTACGAACGTGAACATCTTTCCTCAATCTTTGACGGCTTTGGTTACATTTATTAAACAGTTTACAAGCATGAAAACTTCCCATTCAACTGTTGTTACTGTTACAAACAGCCTCCTGGTGCTTCGGAACTTATTAACTGTTTAATAATTGTAAACAAAGCCGCCAAAGATTGAGAAAAGATGTACAGGTTCGTAAGTACTTACGTAAGTGCTTTCGTGAATCTGGCCCCTGGAGAGTTGCAGTAGAGTATGGGGGTGTCGCTGTTAACCTAATTATTATTATGTTTTGATGGCGATTGTTTTTTATTGTGATTATTACATTATTTTGTTGATTGGTTGATATACATGTTTATTCACTAGTCATTTAAGAATAGGTTAATAGGCCTAATGTGATTTTAAACACGAGTATAAAAAAATTTAAAGAAAATGAAATGTGGGACCGATGCCCAGATTGTACATATAGGCAACAGGATAATATTAGGCCTAGTTTTTATGTAAAAAACAACTACAAATTCAAACATTGGTTCAGTAACGTGGGAAACAAAAGCGTGTTAGGCTTACTGGAGAATTATATTCGATTTGTTATTTAACAAAGTGCTAAAGAATGTTGTTAAACATGTTGCGTGAGTGTATTGTGATCATAGGAGTACTATGTGACCCAAGGCCTACCCTAGTTTGAATTAACCTTGAAATTAAGCCCACTGTTGCTGACCATAATTCATCACACACTTGCGGCATCGTTACCAGAATATTTCAACACTTGGCTCCTGTAGTTCTGTATACCGCACTACAACTTCCGGGTGTATAGTCACAAAGGTATACTCCGCCTCTCGGTGTCTATAAACAGTTTACTTTTGTTCTGGAATATGTTTAGGACTAAAGTATACTTGCCTTAATAACCCTCCAGAGGTTGATAGGCCTCCATACACCTTCAGAGGTTGATAGGCCTCCATACACCTCCAGAGGTTGATAGGCCTCCATACACCTCCAGAGGTTGATAGGCCTCCATACACCTCCAGAGGTTGATAGGCCTCCATACACCTCCAGAGGTTGATAGGCCTCCATACACCTCCAGAGGTTGATAGGCCTCCATACACCTCCAGAGGTTGATAGGCCTCCATACACCTCCAGAGGTTGATAGGCCTCCATACACCTCCAGAGGTTGATAGGCCTCCATACACCTCCAGAGGTTGATAGGCCTCCATACACCTCCAGAGGTTGATAGGCCTCCATACACCTCCAGAGGTTGATAGGCCTCCATACACCTCCAGAGGTTGATAGGCCTCCATACACCTCCAGAGGTTGATAGGCCTTAAACCGAACACCAAAATACACAAGCTCGAAGCCTAGACCCCAAATCTTAACAATACCTTGAGAAGTTATTATAGTAATTAAATCCAGCTTGCTAGAACGTGACTGACTTAGCGACGTTGCGCATGGTGTTTATGTCCTTAAGATACCTACATCAGTATATCCTTACACAACAACTTTACTCACTTAAAGTTTATTTGCATGTTTTATATTTGTCAGGGTGATTTTGTCCATTTGATACCCATCCCGTGGGTGGTAGTGGGCTGTATACCCATCCTGTGGGTGGTATTAGGCTCCATACCCGTCCCGTGGGCGGTAGAGGATCCCATACCCATCCTGTGGGGTGGTAATGGACCCCATACCCATCCCGTGGGGTGGTAGTGGACCTCATACCCATCCCGTGGGGTGGTAGTGGACCCCATACCCATCCCGTGGGGTGGTAGTGGACCCCATACCCATCCGTGGGGTGGTAGTGGACCTCATACCCATCCCGTGGGGTGGTAGTGGACCCCATACCCATCCCGTGGGGTGGTAGTGGACCTCATACCCATCCCGTGGGGTGGTAGTGGACCCCATACCCATCCTGTGGGGTGGTAATGGACCCCCATACCCATCCCGTGGGGTGGTAGTGGACCTCATACCCATCCCGTGGGGTGGTAGTGGACCCCATACCCATCCCGTGGGTGGTAGTGGACCCCATACCCATCCCGTGGGGTGGTAGTGGACCCATACCCATCCCGTGGGGTGGTAGTTACAGGTAGTTGCAGGTATTTAAAGGTTACAGTGGCACATAATGGGCTCAGGAACTTGAATCTAAAATTCATTTAGCGAGGAAATAAGAATCATTTTAAACTAGTTGCACAGATAATGTCTATATTAATATACTTTTATAGCACAAGTGCTTGAAGAACTAGTGTCACACCAGTGTGTAAGCCAAGCTATTAAAATGTGTGGTGAGGCAGT
The DNA here is from genome assembly GCA_020271785.1 of Procambarus virginalis. NCBI lineage: Eukaryota > Metazoa > Arthropoda > Malacostraca > Decapoda > Cambaridae > Procambarus > Procambarus virginalis. Next base: position 57,406,703 of record WNGS01001312.1, on the reverse strand, counting down.
TGTTACTACTACACCTGCACCACCTCACACCCCTTACAGTAGGCTGCAGCTAGAGTTTAGTCGCGCGCATCACCTTCGGGGAATCAAATTGGCTAAAGTTTCTGATGGTATATCGTTTGGAATTAAATATTAACGCATTTCTTGAACACTTGTAATGGGGTTATCTCTAAATTCTGAAATTTGTTCATATTCAATTACAAAGTATTACATACTAAACCAATAACTCTGGTACTTTTCGTCTTTCTTTCCATAGGGCTTAGTACCTCTTATCATAGATCCAACCTCAGGTCAGGGTGAAGTTAGCAAGAACTCGGCAGCAGTAGACAGCCAGACAGGGAAAGGTGGGCTAAACAACACTAGACAAAGTCATCACCAAATGTACTTAAAATATTATGTACAGGTTATATATATATATATATATATATATATATATATATATATATATATATATATATATATATATTGATAGCAGTCTTTCTTGTAAACATATGTTGTTGAATATGACCAAAAGGTAAGATTAATAATTCTAACCCGAATTTTCTCAATATTTCTTACGTTTTCTTCACTGTCGGTGGTAATAAAAATAATAATTCCCCAAAATTCATTTTTTAATTGTCTGACGCCTGAACGTGTTTCGTAATTCGTATTACATTTTTAAAGACTTAATTTAGATACAAATTATTCGTACTTATACTCTATTGGATGAGGTGACATGGTACAAAAGTTTTGGGTGAGGTGACAAACACAAGACAGAACACGAAACAATGGGTATAAATTGGATAAGTGAACACATGAATGGAAGTAACTGCAGTAGGCCTATTGGCCCATACTTCCTCTTGCTGCTTCCATATGGTTCGGGGTCTTGACGTGGGTAGAATGTAGTTGTGCATTAATTGGCTGTTGACACATCAAAAAGTCAACACCAGCAATCAACAGCCAATTAATGCACAACTATATTCTACCTACTTCAAGACCCAGCAAGGACAGTCCACTCCTGGTGGACTGTTCTTGCTGGCCACTCCTGGTGGACTGTTCTTGCTGGCCACTCCTGGTGGACTGTCCTTGCTGGCCACTCCTGGTGGACTGTCCTTGCTGGCCACTCCTGGTGGACTGTCCTTGCTGGCCACTCCTGGTGGACCGTCCTTGCTGGCCACTCCTGGTGGACTGCCTTCTACCCTCCAACGTACCTCTCACATCACCTATAAGGAAATAAATGCTATAGCACGAAGGAACTGTATGAGTAACTTGTGTAACAAGGTCACTCAAAGTGACCTAAGGTATGTGGACACTTGTGTGCCACCTGCAGATGAACATCACCTCCCGGAGATATCTGTAGCCGAGCCTAAGCCTACCAGTAGTAACGTCTAGAAGTCTGCTCACCTAACTGGATGTCCCTTATATATGTGGCACTGAAAATAATAGTGTGATGATAGATGGAATAACTAGTGTGAATTTCACTTTGTCCTGGCTACTAAATTGTGTTGCAGTTGTCATGGACTGTCTTTGGCTATCCAAAGACAGTCCATGATGGTAATACTCCCCTCTATAAGAGCACATGCTTTGGCTGACTCGTCAGTTCTATCATATATCAGTAGACCAATGTGGAAGGAAACCCAAAGGATACAAACGCTGACTCCGTCATTGATTACATCTCCGCCAAGCTTCAGACACAAGCACATCACAGTTGTCGTGAACAGTTCACTGCAATTATCTATGATGTTATTCCCAGTGAATTATTTCGGTGTAAATTATCACCTGGCCTGCCTCTAATCCAGCTTGCACTGAATAATTAGTACTGAGAAAACCATGATATCCAAGAGTAGCTGCAAGGTAATAGGAGTAAGACAACTAGTAACACATTAATAAAATATATTACATTAAAAACTATATATGTAATCACTACCTCTTGGTGACTACTAATTATGCTGCACTGCTGCCAACCGTTCCAGTATACTGGGACGGTTAGGGCAAAGAAGCACAGGCAAAGTTTATTAGCACCATTGGTCACTTAACAATACTGTATTAAGTATATACAATTCTGAAACAAGTGTGGTAACACTCAAAGTATTTCCCAAAATATTATCTAAATATTCACACCCGGAGCACTTGCAATAAAATCAATAGTAGGACTAACTGCGTTACCTGCAGCAACTCCATAATAACACAACAAGTGTACTTAAAGGTGCACAGATGAATGATCACCACATCCTGTCTTTGCCAATAACTATCATTTAGTTCAGCTTATCTCTTTAACATACCAGTTAAATAACTTCACTAAATGATAACCACCAATCACCTTCATGCATAAACAATAACGCTAACACAAACCATTCCCCAATACATAAGTTATCTGAACGTAATACTTCCCAACCTGTATAAATGTTTTTGCATACTCAGTCCAAGGAATTTGCGGAAGGCCCTTTGACAGACCGACCTTCGAGAAGTACTTTGCTTATCCAGTGTGATTATTCATGTGTCCACCAATGTTACCTTGCTGAGGCGGAAATAGTGCAGAGTCGCCAGGTGCCAACCAGATTGGGTACTAACAAGCAAGATGAGCGCCATGAACTATGGCTAGGCCTAGTCAGACCAAGCCTTAACAAAAAATCCACTTCCTGCTTCACGACAGCCCTCTTTTTTTCTGGCTCCTTCCGATAGGTTGGAGTCAGATAGGTGTGTTGTGTGTAAGGTGGACATCATGTGACGTCCGTGTACGTGGTGACCTTCCCGGACAGGTTGGAGATCTGTCCGTGAAGCTATTGCACCTCCTCGTGCTGCTTACCTGTAAGTGATACAGTATCTCCACACCTAGAATGGCACAGATTAAGATTAGTAATCACCCTAACAGCTGTATCTTCTTCTTTACCAACACAATCCCCAGTGCAACCTGCAGGATTAGTACCTTGAAACTTCTTGAGTCTTGTAAGTGTACCATCATGAACTGCTTCAGGCTGTGTGGATTCCACATCTTATGCATATCTCTGCTAACTTTTCTACCAGAGAGTAATATAGGATGTAGGGTGTACTCAACCGAATGTAGGAGAGTAGGATGTACTCAATCGAAGTTTTAATAAATGAACTGGCTCATCAGGCTCGAATAACCTTTTTTTGGCCTTGACCTTTTTGTCGTATTTCTACATTGCCTGTTGGGCCTCCACTCGATTGGTGAAGATTAGGCCACCCAAGAGGTGGCACAGGCATGAATAACCCGTAAGGCCTCCCCTCAATGCTTTAAAGTCAATTTCTAGCTACACTTCAACCTGTCTTTCTTGCATAATTGAGGTACTGCCCTCCTTCAGGGAAGTCTATGTCTGCTAGCACCCTCTGAAACGTCTTAAGAGGCCCCGAGATCGAGTGACTAAACACTACTTCAAAGGGAACACCCTAAGGAATTCTGTAGCCCTTCCTGAGTGGTGAAGAATGTAAAGGTAAATTCTCGTCCCATCTTGATCAGAGCAATCACCCCGGCCTTTAGCATCTGCTTCAGGGCTTGGTGGATCTGTCTTTGCAGATGATAGGGACTTAAACACTTTGTGCTCAATTTCATGGGTTTAAAAAAATCGAAGGTATCAAATCTGACTGTTCCCAATATCAGTCTGGATGACTCTTGACAGACCAAACCCAGAAAGAACCTCACCAATAAGAGTTTTTACCCCTAATATTCTTCATGGCATAGGCTTCTAAAAGTCTGGTGCTTGTACACATGACAGTAAATAAGTAAACATTATCAGACTTTGTCCTGGGTAAAAGTCCATAACAACGTGTTAAATTTGTTCCTGCATAACAAGAATGGGTCGTAATGGAGCCCTAGGCTCTGTGATTAGGTTCCCAATAATCTGCATGAGACAAACATGCTAAAAAAATGTCGCATTTCTTTGAGCTTCAGCTAATAAACAGCATGTTTACTTTATGACAAATGCTGGTGACTCTTTGATGCCCTCCCATAGGGTCATCATGGGCTGCTCGAAGTACTCTCTTCCTATAGACAAGGAAGATTCTTTGGGTTTTCATTTTCTCATCAGAAGCTGATCTTTGAAATTAACATCGCCTCCTTCAGAATCTCCTAAGAGAGAACTATCTCAAGACATTGTAAAAGACTGGGGTCTGACGACTGCAACTTACTCGAAGATCACAAGGATCCAAGGTCTGGAGCGAGCTGCTGGATCAACGACAACAACCTGGCTTGCATTCTCCTTGTTGCAAGGTGTAAGCAGATTCTTTATTTCGGTATCGGCTCCTACTATCATCTATCCCGACCGTCAAATTCTCAGCGAGAGCCTTCCTCCCTTTCTACCTCTGGAGGGATGCTCTTCCCTGGCACACCTACTTTGGTAGTCACAGGGCTTCCTTTATTCGACTTATCAGCCATAGACGTAGTCACAGCTCACATGGTATATCACCATCCTCTGCATCGACTTGTGTCAACACAACCGTGCCATCTGTCAACATGAATGAATATTCAGTTCAACGTACCTGCTTCCCATCTAAATCATTTCCCAAACGACATCGACTCGTGCGGACGGTAGCTGGGAACTAACTCCTCCTGTACAGTCTCTCCTCCTTGACCTCATCAGTGCTATCTAAATTAACATGAATTACTAGTGTCTACTTCTTTAGCACCTTGTAGAACACTATCCAAAAGGGAGGGGGAAGCTCAGTGTCACACAACCAACTGGCTATTAGACACCTTCATCGCACAAAGTTGTCTTTGGAACAGGAAAATTTAAAGTTAATCATTCATTTAGGCTTGAGTTGCGCAATCTGAAATGTTTGTGGACTCTGCACTGCCCTACACACGGTAAAAACATTGTATTTCATTCATAAAAGATGCATAGACCAACAAGGGTAACTGCATGACCCTCTTCTTACAATAGGTGCAAACCTCCTTAGGTTGGGACGACCATATCCACCGCTCATCCCCAGCAAGTTTACTGACGTCACCAGTCACCCCAGGGTGGTGCCCCAGCAGATCTCTTAAGAAATTTTGGTTTAGAGTAAGAAATGATCATGAGAGCGACGTGTGGATTATTAAATGGTTTAAATAATACGTTAGTGAATTTTTTAATATTAACAAATGGTGCCTTAAAATTAATTGAAGCTCATCAGCTAGCTTAGTTAATTTGTGAACATCCCTAGTTGTACCTTTCTAGCTAAGTACACAAACAACAAGCTCCTCTACCAATAACAGGTTTTTAAGTGCCTCAAAATTACTAGTGTCTTAAGAGTTAGGTTGGTTCTTCTCCTAAAAAAGATATCTACCTAACAAAAGCTGTGACTGATTACTACTATGCTTGAGCTGTATACATTTCTGTGAGTCTGGGGTAAGTTCACATCCCAATGAAAAGCATTTTTTACTTACTGGTATTCAAAACTGACAAACGCCATGAAGAAAATATTTCGTTGACTTTACCCACTAACTGCCCTTGTCTGATTGCA
>WNGS01001312.1:57384474-57396308 GCA_020271785.1 Procambarus virginalis | reverse complement strand
CACGCCTCGGTATAGCGGTCAACCCCCCACCCCATTCTGTGAGAGAGTAGGTGTTTCTACCGATCCCAACTTCCGTTTGCGCGGAGGCTGGGGGGAGGGGGGGAATGCCGTAGAACGTACCGGTGTGGTTAGTCACAAGTGTGGAGGTGGACTGGGGAGTGTGGGACTGGGGAATACCGTTGGTGTTGGTATGTGTGATGTGAGGAGGTGGGGCACGGGTCGTTGACCTGGGCCGCCCCACGCACAGGTATTGACCCTTGGATACAAATTACATAGGCAAATTCTCGTCAATTTCAAGACACAGTTGATACTTCACTGCAAAAACACTGCCTGGAAACCTGACAAATCAAGCTCTGAATAGTGATATTCTCAGGTTTTAAAGTTCCCGCCATCTACAATGGAAGGATTATGGTATAAGAGTTTAAGACAGAAAATTTTAGGACACGGTAAGAATGAATAACCACTTAGACTGACCTCTTCATCCTGAGATTAAGTCATAACTAGCAGAATAGGGTCCCAGGTTACTGGTTTTGAACTGGTACAACGGACGTCTCTCGTAGCACAGTGGCGTTGTCCTTAACTTAAAAATCCGTAAATCCTTAAATCTCCTTAAATTCGGAGGAACCCGGGTGCGATTATCAGGCAAGACAAGAATGATTGTGCACGTTTCATTCAGCCAATACCTGTGTTGAACGTGGCTAGTATAATGCAAGTGAATGCAAGTGATGAGGGGTTTGCCCTCCTGGGGAGGGTCAGCAGTCGGCTTCGGGAAGATCCCTCAATGCAGGCTTTAGTATATATAACAGGCTGCACCGTGTCCTCGACAAAACCAATGTACTCTAACAACTCACTAACACTAGTGAGGGAAGAGAGAGAAGTGAGATGTATACTGAGCGGGGTTGTTTCCGTCTATACTCAGCGGCTGACACCATTGAATCCGCGTTGACAAGTGGAGTTTCGCTTTGACACGTTGGGTCCGCCGTTACATGACTGGTACATGACTGGTCAAACAGAGTGCTGGAAATCATACAATATGATATTGTGAAGAAAGGCAAGTAGGAAGAGGGGGGGGAGAGTGGAGCCGAGGGAGTGTGAGATGGGGGGGGGGGATGTATGTGATGAGAAGTAACCATGGTAACCGCCTGCCTCCCGCTCTATTTTAGATATAATGGTTTGCTGGGGTTGCTGTGTAGCCCTTCCCTTTACCTCTTGGATGGGTTCTCCTTACCTACCTGCCTTCATCCCAACCCTGCACCACCTGCTTCCCACCTCTAGCTTCTGGTACACTCCTGCCCACCTGGTCCCTCACCACCTCCTAGGCCTTAGTAAAGAGATGATACGATGGTTGGTAAAGATGCGTGGATCATTAGTAAGAATCGATGGATTTATATAGATATACAAATTTTACATTCTTGTACATGTATAAATACGAGTGTGTAAAGATGTGATGTTAAGGTGGGGCTTAGTAAATATGGACAGATGGTTAGTTTAAATGGCTGGGTGATAGTAACTGTCTGTGTCATCTTTAACAACCGTCCATCTATCCTGGTACTAACCCGCCATCCATCCTGTACTAAACCTCCATTTTTATTAACCATCCCCTCTTTACCAAACCTTATATCATTAATATCCATCCATCCATCACTAGACCACCCCATTCACTCTACCCCTAACAGCAAGTCCCTCTTTGCCAAGCATCATCTTCCCTAACCCAACCATCCCTCTTCACCAACCATCCATGTGGAATCACCATCCATGGAGCCATCACCCACAAACGAAGGAGAGAGAGACCCCGTGAGACAAGGCCAGAGATACGCGGAGACACTCCCAGAGGACACGATAAAATCCTTAGTGAGAGCGAGTTTCAATCATCACAACAAAGTGTGATCGGGGTGGCCCCAATCACACACTAATTAATTCAGTGTTTGTTCTTTTAAAAAAATATATAAAAACCCACCCCGAGTATCATAGGAGCAATTACTTTGATGTGTATTCCTGAATTGCTGGCAGGCCATATCACACACACACACACACACACACACACACACACACACACACACACACACACACACACACACACACACACACACGAGAGCAAGAGATAACCTTAGAGCACCATAACAATGTTTGCAATGTAGAAATATAGACTGCAACAATAACATATCTTGCACACGACCCGTTACGTGTTGCAGTGTTTTTACCGCCCACAACTAATCTCCTCAAACCCACATAAACCGGATATCGTCAGCTGCGAGTGCAAGGTTGACCACTTTCAATAAGGACTTGATTACCGCTCTATACACCACAAATGCCAAGCCAGTTCAAAACAAACTGAAGGTACAGAAACTCCAGTGGAAGCCTATCTTAAAGAACAATATTTTCCGATTTAATACTAAGTGTAATAAGTACATTTTCTTACTGTCATCAACAGTGCATTATTACACTTATGGGGCTGTTACATTTACCCAACTCCCTCCCCCGATTTAATTCTCCTCGTTTTCTGTTAAGACACTCAGAATTTTAGGATGAAGTTTTCAATTTCAATTTGCTATGCACAAGTTTTCAATATCATGAATTTCTTTTTCAGGTTTATTAAACAATATAGATTTTATACAAAATTTTAAAATATCCTCAGTTTCTTTACAATTTACTGATATATTTTAGTTTTGCTTTATTAGTTTTATAAAACTGTAATATCAATATAGCTATGGGTTAAGTACTAATTGTAATTAAGAAGCAATAAAATTATTATCTTCAAAAACTAGGACGGTTAGGTAAGGTTGTGGTTTTCTATTCAGTTTTTCAGGTAAACTCAAATATTCACAATATATTTGACAGTACGATTTAATACTAAGTGAAAATAAGTACAATTCCTAACTGCTATGAATAGTACATAATTGCACTTATTTGTCTCGTTATACTTACCACCCCATTTTTGGAGGACGGGCTGAGATATATATATATATATATGGAATTGGGGGACAAATTGATCAGCGCTACAAAAGATCTGAGAGCAAAAAGTTTCTTGTTCTAGCGCCTCAGTGTTGCGATCCAGAGGGGAAATGCCTGTTGCGTCTTGGGCACTAGTCCAACTTCAGAGGAATTCGAAGAAGTGTTTGACTTGCAACAATGATCGAACCCGTCTGTGACATTCGTCAAGTTACCACAAGACAAGCCTGGCCCAGGCTGGGCTTGAGGATTAGAACACGTGCAGGAACCCACACTCCAGGTAGTAACACGTCGCATTTTCAACGGATTGGTATAAAAAAAATGAAGGTGTTAGATGCAAGGCGGAGTTGAAGACGGGGCAGCCAGGCCTCCCCCCAGTACACTCCGGGCCGTGGGCCTGAATATTATTTTTTTTATGTGTAGGATTTGATAGGTCCGGAGCCCCTACCACACCATACCTCGGGGAGACTGTGTAGGCGGGTAGTGCTCCAGCTGTGCCAGTAGCAGTAATGGTGCTGTGCCAGAGGTGGTGGTGGTGGGGGTGGAGGTTGTGTAACCCTTAGTATGGTGTGGTTTGTGTACACTGTGGTAATGGTGGGTCTTGTGGTAAAGGTAAGAGTGTACTGGTTCAACACGTGTGTGTGTTGCACAGTGATGCCAGTACTGTGGCTGCAGTGGGATTAGTGTTGGGTGGTGGTGACGGTCGGGAAGGTGGGTGAGTGGTGGCAGGGGTAAGCAATCTCAGCTGTCTTATATTTCTTGCAAAAAGGTTGTAAAGTCGAAGGACTCTGATGTTCTTAAAGAATGTCTGGAATGTTTTCTGAGAGTTGTTCTACTCCCTAAGCCCGGCCTTGGGCAAGGTTTATCAGGTGATGACCTGATCTAGTAGGCTGTTGCTTGGAGCAGCCCGCACGCCCACATATCCATTACAACCTGGTTGTCCGGCACTTCCGGCAGAAACTTATCTACTTGTTCCTGGAGTATTCTACTCGAGGAGTAGAACAACTCCCACAATCCTCTCCAGCTGTACTCCAGGTAGTATTGGAGATGACAAGAGGAGCAACAAATTGAATGATCACCAACCCGCTGAATAGTTCATCATATGATTGAACACATCGCCAAAGCAGCATGTTCAACACCCCTCGCCCACTGGGTTGTTCATCTTATGGGTTGTTGTGGGGTTCATAGTCTCGAGTGAACAAATCAGCCAACAATGTGATTAGCATTTACAAACCCTCCGACTTAGGTTAGCTTGCATATACCCCAGATATATGTGCTACTGTGTACTTTTATGTTGCCTACTGTTATACTTTTGTTGCTGCTCACACACACACACACACACACACACACACACACACACACACACACACACACACACACACACACAGTAGTTAATAAATGGAATGCACTAGGAAGTAATGTGGTGGAGGCTGACTCCATACACAGTTTCAAATGTAGATATGATAGAGCTCGAGAAGCTCAGGAATCAGTACACCAGTAGATTGACGGGTGAGAGACGGGACCAGAGCCAGAGCTCAACCCCTACAAGCACAACTAGGTGAGTACACACACAAGAGGGAGAGGGAAGGGGGGAGGAATGCAGCTGCGTGTGTCTAGTGAGAGACATAGAATATAAAGGAAAAGATTAAATAAAAGAGGTTTGGCATGTGGATGAAAGGGGGGGAGGAGGTAAGGGTTGAGGAAAATCACAAGAGAGAGAGCCAAAGGAAAAGAAACAAATATAAGAAAAAGTTAAAAGGCAAATTTGAAGTAAAATGAGAGAAGAGGCCTAGCGTTAGCCTTAAACATATAATGCTGGTATTCTGTGGCTCAAACAGTAGCTCTTAGTCAAGAGGGGGCCCGCGGCAGGAGGAGGCCGCTGTCAACAGGGGTCCGGAGCCAATTGGGGTCCCCAGCTAACAGGAAGACCTAGCCAACGGGGGTCCCTCGCTAACTGCAGACCCCCGGCCAATAGGTCTCAATAAGCAGTGTGTTTGTGCCTACAGTTCCGTATAGATCATCGGCAGCTGCCTCGGCCAATACCACTGTTGTTCTCTCTAGTCTGGTGCGCTAACAAGGCTCCAGTGCGCAGAAAGATGAGAAAACCAAGCTCCGGTGCGCAGACAGATGCGGAAAGAAGGTTCCGGAGCGCAGCAGAGAGCAAGCAGCACCGCGAATCGTCTCACACTCACGGAAAGGAATGTGTCCTTGACTTAACATTGACTGCACCGGGTCACTTATCGCCGAGCTGGGACTGGGCGAGGTGCTCACGGTATTGTCTTGTGGCAGGTATCGTAGGTGGTGGTGGTAGTATTGTCCTGTGGCTGGTATCATAGGTGATGGTGGTAGTATTGTCCTGTGGCAGGTATCGTAGGTGCTGGTGGTAGTATTGTCCTGTGGCAGGTATCGTAGGTGCTGGTGGTAGTATTGTCCTGTGGCAGGTATCGTAGGTGGTGGTGGTAGTATTGTCCTGTGGCAGGTATCGTAGGTGGTGGTGGTAGTATTGTCCTGTGGCAGGTATCGTAGGTGGTGGTGGTAGTATTGTCCTGTGGCAGGTATCGTAGGTGGTGGTGGTAGTATTGTCCTGTGGCAGGTATCATAGGTGGTGGTGGTAGTATTGTCCTGTGGCAGGTATCGTAAATGGTGGTGGTAGTATTGTCCTGTGGCAGGTATCGTAGGTGCTGGTGGTAGTATTGTCATGTGGCAGGTATCGTAGGTGCTGGTGGTAGTATTGTCCTGTGGCAGGTATCGTAGGTGGTGGTGGTAGTATTGTCCTGTGGCAGGTATCGTAGGTGGTGGTGGTGTAGTATTGTCCTGTGGCAGGTATCGTAGGTGGTGGTGGTAGTATTGTCCTGTGGCAGTATCGTAGGTGGTGGTGGTAGTATTGTCCTGTGGCAGGTATCGTAGGTGGTGGTGGTAGTATTATCCTGTGGCGGTATCGTAGGCGGTGATGGTAGTATTGTCCTGTGGCAGGTATCGTAGGTGGTGGTGGTAGTATTGTCCTGTGGCAGGTATCGTAGGTGGTGATGGTAGTATTGTCCTGTGGCAGGTATCGTAGGTGGTGGTGGTAGTATTATCCTGTGGCAGGTATCGTAGGCGGTGATGGTAGTATTGTCCTGTGGCAGGTATCGTAGGTGGTGGTGGTAGTATTGTCCTGTGGCAGGTATCGTAGGTGGTGATGGTAGTATTGTCCTGTGGCAGGTATCGTAGTGGTGGTGGTGGTGGTAGTATTGTCCTGGGGTGAGGTATGGGGTAGTGAAGTATGGGGTGGATGTGTGGAGGCGTGTGTGGGGGTGGATGTGTGGAGTGAGGTGTGGGTGTGGATGTGTGGTGGCGTGTGTGGAGGTGGATGTGTGGAGTGAGGTGTGGGGGTGGATGTGTGGAGGAGGTGCGGATGTGTGGGTGGCGTGTGTGGGGGTGGATGTGTGGAGGAGGTGTGGGTGTGGATGTGTGGTGGCGTGGGGGGTGGATGTGTGGTGGCGTGTGTGGGGGGGGGGGGGGCTGGAGGGGCAAGGTGCAGGTTGGGGAAGTGTGAGGGGCGGTGGGGGTAGAGCGTGGCGTGCGAGGTACAGGGTGTTGGTGTTATGGATACAGCCACACATATTGTAATTCCATCACGAGATGCCGCGGGCGACGTCAGACAGCACGTAACACACAAGTGCCACCTTCCACAGTGCCATTCACTGTGATTTGACCTCCAGACCCCCTCCCCCCCCACACACAACTCGGGCCTTTGTAAAGGCCCTTGTTGAGGTAAAGCAGTTGGCGGTAATTAAGGTTGAACAAGGCCCTCACTCCGTCCTCTCTAACAGCCTTGAACTTGTCCTTGATTTGCCGCCAGCAACATCGGTCGCCCAAGTTAACACAACTGGAAAAATCTCACACAGTCTGCTCTCGCAGGTCGACCAAAATAATGTTATTATTTCTATTACATCATTAAAAACATTGCCACGCGTCCCTCCCCTCTAGGACGTGCCGGAGAGACCCATATTCACTACCTCACATAATGTCTTATATATCACCGTACAAAATTATATTAAAATAACTAAACTTTGTGCACCTTGCATGTCTGACAGGACTTTCACGAGTTTCTGAATAATGCACTTATTTCATTTCGTAACCTGTCTATGTATGAATATAATATGTTGTGGTAATTATTTTCATCAAGTCTAACTTAATATAGGAGAACTAGAGCTAACAATGATGCAGCGAATATAATAGGTCCTTTATGGAAGAGGATTACCCTGGTAAAATGAAGAGCAGCCGATATGGCAACGCTGTCTAGACGCGGTGTGACGCGGTTGCCAAGTAAGTGAGTTGTGTGTGGCCAGAATTCCCCACAAAAATATCAGAATGTTTAGCTCAGTCTCTCTCTGTGTTGGACGGAACCTCACTTCTTATCTAGTGACAGAGTCTGTTGACACGACTATTTTGATAAGAGTCACTTGCCTGGTTGGCTGGCAAGCACGAGGGAGACGTGTATGGTGAAGCCAAGACTGTCAACACCTCGCCCTGACGCCCACATTAAGCCTCCTTCAACTCTTCACAATTGTTGCAAGAATCATTAAGTTTCGCGTGTGTCTGCCAGTCCCCGGAAATCCGTTGTCTGGCGCCGTAGTCTAGAAAACTCTGTGTGTCTGCCTGGGTCAGCGGCGCACACTTACTGTGTAACAGGTGTCTTCTGCTCTCATTATGGCTCGGGTGCCATCATGATAATTACTCACGGTGCCCGCTACTGGTCCTCTCTCACCCTCATACTCTCTCCTCACACACCACACAACCTCTCACTTCAACCTTCTCAATACGGCAACTCCTTCCCTCTCACAGTGTGCTAGATTACATAGGCGGGGTCCAAGAGCTAATAGCTCCATCCAGCACACATAAATGGTAAACACAGCACCGCCCTCCCTCTCACACCACCACTATCACCTTCTCATACAAATCCATACTCACCTCTTCCTCCCTCTCATACAGACCAATCCTGGAGTATGCGGCTCCAGCATGGAGTCCATATCTAGTCAAGCATAAGACTGAACTGGAAAAGGTTCAAAGGTTTCCCACCAGACTAGTACCCGAGCTGAGAGGGAATGAACTACGGGAATTAAACCTCACGTCACTGGGAGACAGAAGAGTTAGGGGGGGACATGATCACCACATACAAGTTTTTCAGAGGAATTGATAGGGTAGATAAAGACAGACTATTTAACACCAAGGTGCACATGCACTAGGGGACAAAGGTGAAAATTGAGTGCCCAAATGAGCCATAGAGACGTTAGAAAGAATTTTTTCAGTGTCAGAGTAGTAGACAAATGGAATGCATTAAGCAGTGATGTGGTGGAAGCTGACTCCATACAGTTTCAAGTGTAGATATGATAGAGCCCAGTAGGCTCAGGAACCTGTACACCAGTCGATTGACAGTTGAGAGGCGGGACCAAAGAGCCAGAGCTCAACCCCTGCAAGTACAACTCTGTAAGTACAGACCCATGCTCACCCCTCACTTCCCTTTTGCCTTGAGGCCTTGGGTCCGTAGGGGACGAACTCAGCGGTGAACCCTAGCACCACTACCCTAGGCGTCTCCAACACCCCTACACTGCTTCACCCACCACACTATGCCCCAACCCCACACTAACTTAACACACTGCTCCCCCCCCCCCTCGTCACACTAACCCACCACCACCACCACCACCACATTAGGTGAGTACACCGCCCACAACCACACACACACACATCATTACCCCCATGTGCCGCCCCACAAACGCCTCTGCCAAAAGAGAAAGGACTGACTTTCGCCCTCGTGGGCTGAGCCATGCTGAACTCAGTTATGTGTACTGGAACACTTGATGATATATTGGACTTGTACCCTAGATTGACCATGTAATGTATCAATTATACAATGTATGTATGTGTGTAACTATATAACCTGAGCTTGTAAAAAATCTTAATCACCTTCAGTGGTTAAGTGCTTAATTGTACACTAGTTTCTCTATCAGCTATCTTACCCTGTCAGAAAAGAGACAAATGTATGTGTGTATATATGTATATGTATGTATATGTATGTACATGTTGTATGTATATGTATGTATAAAGTATATGTGGAAGCTGATCAGAATTACATTTCACCTCTGTAAATGTACATTAATGACACTATGTAAAAGACACATCGAACACTTTATGTAGGGCATACGTAACTCTGTATCTGTATTACTTATGTAGGTTAGCTTAGAATTTTATAAGCACTACAATCACCTTCTGTGGTTGTCAATAAATCCCTGAACTTTATGTTTACAAATCTTTCACCCTGTCCATGGAGGACAGAACAAAATGTATATATGCTGGTTAGCATGTAAAGGTCTGGCCACGTCTGTGGTAGAAAATAATAATAATAATAATAATAAAACTACGATTGGCCGAATAACTATTCAATTACCAACTTGCTTTACTATTCAGTGGTCGGCTACTTTACTAACGTTACTTCTGAAATGCACTCTTCCTACCTTAGGTTATTAACCTTTATTGGCTTCAAAATGAATAATAGTAGAATGTAAGTGTAAACACATATTTGATAAATACGACCATGGAGTCATTGCATACAAAATGAAGCCTAAATTATTAACAGGCAAACTAGGAATATTGATTTTTCCGATAAGCGAGTTACAAAAAGTTGTAACTTGTGAGGCTAAGGTGAGGTTATGAAGAATGTCCATTGTTTTAATAACAGGCTACAGAATTGACATGGGATGTTGGCTACTGTACTCCGAAGACGGCCTACTTTAATACGGATCCTGGCACCTTACTGAAGAAAATGTCATTTTTTTTCCCAACCATATCCAATCTAGCTTTGAGTGAGTTACACCCACTCCAGTAACTCGTAGCCCCCACCCACTCCAGTACCTCGTAGCCCCCCACCCACTACCACAAACTCGTCAGCCTAGCCCCCCACCCACTCCAGTAACTCGTAGCCCCCCACCCACTCCAGTAACTCGTAGCCCACCACCACACTCCAGTAACTCGTAGCCCCCCACCCACTCCAGTAACTCGTACCCCCCACCCCACTCCAGTAACCGGAGCCCCCCCCACCCCACTCCAGTAACTCGTAGCCCTCCCACCCACATCCAGTAACTCGTAGCCCCCCACCCCATCCAGGCACTGGTAGCCGCCCCCCACCCACGCCAAGTAACTCGTAGCCCCCCACCCACTCCAGTACTCGTAGCCCTCCACCCACTCCAGTAACTTCGTAGCCCTCCACCCACTCCAGTAACTCGTAGCCCCCCCACCCACTCCAGTACCTCGTAGCCCTCCACCCACTCCAGTAACTCGTAGCCCCCACCCACGTCCCAGTAACTCGTAGCCCCCCCACCCACTCCAGTAAATCTCGTTAGCCCCCTCCACCCACTACAGTAACTCGTAGCCCCCCACCCACATCCAGTAACTCGTAAGCCCCCCACCCACTCTCCAGTACCTCGTAGCCCTCCACCCACTCCAGTAACTCGTAGCACCTCCACCCACCTCCATCTAACCTCGTAGCCCCCCCCCACACTCCAGTAACTGGTAGCCCCCCACCCACTCCAGTAACTCATAGCACTCCACCCACTCCAGTAAACTCGTAGCCCCCCACCCACTCAGTAACTCGTAGCCCCCCACCCACTCCAGTAACTCGTAGCCCTCCACCCACTCCAGTAACCTCGTAGCCCTCCACCCACTCCAGTAACTCGTCGCCCCCCACCCACTCCAGTAACTACTCGTAGCCCCCACCCACACTCCAGTAACTCGTAGCCCTCCACCCACTCCAGTAACTCGTAGCCCTCCACCCACTCCAGTAAATCGTAGCCCCCCACCCACTCCAGTAACTCGTAGCCCCCCACCCACTCCAGTAACTCGTAGCCCCCCACCCACTCCAGTACTCGTAGCCCCCCACCCACTCCAGTAACTCGTAGCCCCCCACCCACTCCAGTAACTCGTAGCCCCGCCAACCCACTCCAGTAACTCGTAGCCCCCCACCCACTCCAGTAACTCATAGCCCCCACCCCCATATCCAGTATATCTGCATTCGCCCACCCACTCCAGTAACTCGTAGCCCCCCACCCACTACCACTACAAAGCACTCCCAACATCAACAGTTCCCCCCCCCCCCCCCCGTGTTCCCTCCACACCACTTCTGTCATTCCTTATTTCCTTCTGTAAATCTTCCTCTGCCTTCTCATTTTGTTCACACTTTCCCCACTTCACCATCCTTCTCTCCTCCTGTTCCTCTTCTTCCTCGTCTTATTCTACCTCCTGTTTTTATCGTGTTCTAGCTGTATTCCCCCCTTTGTTCTTTTCATTCCTTTGTTCCTTTTTGTCCTGTTCTTTCTCGCTGTACTCTCTTTCTCTTTCATTTGATCCCCTTGTCATGTACTTCCTCTCTATTCCCTCTCTTCCTCCTGTTCATTCCCAGCCTTCACCCCCTATTTAACCCCGCAGTATTAACTTTTATCTCCTGTCATGCACACATGGAGGAGACAGGTCAGTGTAGGACATCCTCCCGCTAATGATTGACAAATGAGTGTAGGACATTCTGCCCTAATGACTGACACATGATATGAAATCACCCCCTTCTAATGATTGACATTAGTGTAAGACATCATCCCGCTAATGACTGACAGGCGAATGTATGACATAAGTTGCCAGACTCGTCTGCAACGTGTCCATATTGCCTAATTGAGTTAGCATTACTTATACAAACCTACTCAACGCTCTTAACAATGTAACCAGTACTAGTTGAGCTTAATCTCCCGTAGAGTTGACGGCCTTCCAAGCAGAGCAAGCTGATTACATAGTAAAGGTGTCAGTCTTCCTAATTAAATATTCAATAACCATCATATGTAGTGTAGAAGACAGGCTCTCAA